>ML849878.1:0-17331 GCA_009831015.1 Picea engelmannii
CCCATCCTTCGGTTCTGGACTCCACCCTCTACCCCTCAGGCTCGACCCTCTCCTCCCCCGTCCCATCCCTCCAACAACCCCTCCTTTTGGTCTCCTCCCCCAGAGGGCTTCTTCAAGCTCAATTTTGATGGGGCCTCTAAGGGCAATCCCGGACCTGTAGTCTATGGAATTGTCTTTCGCAACCTTCATGGGCACATCCTTCTCATCAGCGCGGGCCCCTTAGGCCACTCCATGAACAATGCAGCTGAACTGTGGGGTCTCTTCAGGGGGATGCAACTAGCCATTAAAAAAAACTTCACCAAGTTAATCGTTGAGGGCGACTCTCATATCATTATCAACCTACTGCGGAAAATTTTAAATGGGGCCAACCCGGATAGAATATCGCCCAGCTGGAGACTCCTGCATGGACTGCAGACTATTTATGATTCACTACGACCAAATATGACCATCATCCCAGCCCATGTCAGAAGGAAGGTGAATCAGGTTGCGGATGACCTAGCCAATATGGGTATCAACTGGAGCACATCGGAACTCCTCTACAATCCAGCCCTGGAACCTGATCATCCCATTCTCCAGCAGTGTATTCGAAAAACTAGGATGTAGGATGCTCCCCCGGATGGGGTGTCAGTGGAGACCACTTGGTACATGATGGAGGACGGCTTATGCCAACGGGGCACGGAGCCATGTGACGGGCGCGTGCCCCCATCCGCCACCCCCCAGCGGCTTTAATACACTCTAATGGCGATGGGAAAGGGAGTTATTGCCCACACTCGACCTCTACACTTTGTTATGGCTCTGTTACTCGTTTCTGTTCATTGTCTCTGCTGGTGGTTGGATAGGATCTCCCCTTCGCTGCCATGGCCGTCTTATGATAGCGTCCACTGGTCCCCGATGGATCCATTCTACACCTAATCTTGTGACCTCTATTGCGTTCACCCTATTCCTAAACATAAGCGACGTTTGAGAGGGAGGCCTCGGAGGGGTTCTCCCTGGAGACCTCGACGACCCACATTTTCTTCGCCTGCTATGCTTCCCACTAGCTCATCCCTTCACCTCCAAGCTGCGCCTCACGACAATTCCCCTCCCGTTCCGCCGACAGCGAGCATCAATTGCCTAGAAATTATTCCTCGGCCGCCATGCCCGTCTTTACGCCTCCTCATCGCTCCACCTGTGAATGAACCAACCCATCCTCCTCGTTTGGCTTTTGCACGCGACTTAGGCGACGAGCCACCACCTTCTATGCGGAAGCCTGGGAATTCTGGGCACCCCTCCTTTGATACCACTAATGGCCAGCAGGTAAAAGATAATTTAGCCATCCTCTACGATCTCGTCTTCGAACTCCGCCAGGGGGTGGAGGACCTGCAATTTCGGCTGCAACTCACGAATGACAAGGTGGCGCTCTTCCTCCAGCTCCTCTCCTCGATGCATGAGACCTTCCTCTTGACCCCGGAAGGAGCGTCCTCTAGGCAGGAACCCGAAGCAGATACCGTCGAGGGGGAGTACATGGCACGCGCGTCTTCGAAGCAGGAACCCGGGGCAACTACCACAGTTGGGGATGTCGTAATGCAGTGTGCAGCAGAGCCGGATTTGAAACAGGATGGGAGCGCGACCATGGCTGAGGAGGACACCGCGAGGCATGACCTTGGAACTGAGACCAAGGAGGAGGTCGAGGTGCAGTGGGGGGATGGGACGGTAGTTGTCGAAGAAGAACCATGGACAGGGGATCTCAACGCTACCTGGCCAGGTTACATGTCAGGTGTCTAGGCTCTTGCTGGTTTAGAAGTCGTGTCAACTGGTCTGTTGTTTTTTTATTTTTATGGATGTCCACGTTGTCTCAAAAACTACTTTTTCTAGTTTATTACTATGATTATGCTGACTAAATTGCTGGCTGGGCTGGTTTCCCCTCTGTTGAGGCAGCACAGTAATTCCAACAGGACCATCACTGTATTTTGGAACTCCCTTTTGCCTCTAGCAGGACCTTAATATATTATACTTCTTACTTACAAAAAAAAAATACATATTTAGAAAAAAGCGTGAAGGTGGCGGTGACGACGAAGAGTGATTAAGGATTAGAGATTTTGTAAAGGCGCCAACCAGACGATGCGTGAAAGAGATTTCATGATGCTTGAAATGAATACTTGGAAAGGATAACACAACTCTCTACAAATCTTTGTTTAATTCGTATTAATGACAAATCTTCTCTAGCCTTTCGGACATTAATGACAATCTTAACGGTTCCTACATGATGAGATATTAGCATTAAATATTAATAATTTCATATCTAGAAAGAAGTGTGAAGGTGGCGGGGATGGCGAAGAGAGATTAAGCATTGCACATTTCAGCCACCCACCAACCCACGAAAAAGATTCCAAGAAATGGCCAAGTATGGAAAGCAGTTGGGTGGGCTTCAAAATAGGGGCACAAGTTATACTCAGGAGATGTGAGGGGCCGATGGTCAAATTTTATGTCTTTGAACTTTTGACTACAGAATGTGTAACACAGAACAGGGCACAATGATGGATTTCGACGATCAATTTGTATATCGTGGAATTTCAAGTGTTGTTTGTAGGTAGCAGAACAATGGAAGCACAATATTGAGCAAGCCTGACCAGGAATCAACGATGGTAATAGTGGCCAAGTATGCAATGGGTAAGCGGTTGGTCAGAGTCATGATATAAAATCATGAGACATACTCAGAACATGGAATATTAACAGGCTTGAAAACAAGGCCACAAGTTCTACTCAGGAGATGTGAGGGCTCGATGGTCAAATTGTATGTATCCCAAATTTTGATTGCAAAATGTGTAACACGGAACAGGGGACAATGACAGACTTCAACGGTCAATTTGTATATTGTGGAACTTCGGGTGTTGTATATTGTGGAACTTCGGGTGTTGTATATAAACTGGTGCCATATCTATCACCTTAGCTATTTCCTTAGCCCATAATGAGCCTTTCTCGGTGTGCAAATTGACTATTTCATGCAAGTCTACAAATTTATTGGGCATGCCAAACTCAGGGAGGTCGATGTATTTCATTACCCGATTGATATTGGTCCAGTTTTTCTCACATTTGTCCCACTTTTCCGTAATTTCCTGATGAGGTTCCTGAGCCATTTTTTCCCAATACTCGACTGATTTTCTTATTCAATCAAGGCTACCCTCCTTTAACACTCAAATTTCATGTTCCTCTGTATCTCGGCCTTGTTGGACTACACCGATGTATTCAACTCTCTCCATGGCTTGTTTAACTTTCTCATACCACTGCTCCATATCTTTTCATGTCACAAGTTCCAGGAGGGTGTATTCCTAGAGCTCATCTATCCTTGAAGTGAATAGGTGTTTCTCATCTATAAATTTATTGTAGGCCTCCTAAAATTCTCTCCTTAGGAACACCGCAGCATGTGTGGTGTCCTAATAGTATTTCTCCAAGTGGCCCAAATGTTCCAACTCCTTTAAGGTATAAACCAACTCCTTTTCATCCCTTTTAGCTCTGTCCAGGGTGGCATATGTGATTTCTATCTCTGAGCCGATGAGTTCGTACATCTTAGCATGTTGTGTGTTGATCAGATGTTCCTCTGTAGTGATGAGGATGGAGTGATCTAAAGTGATCTTGCTCATATTGGTGGTTCTTTGGACAATAGCCTTCCTTTTTCAATCATAAGATATGGCATGTATGTTGGCTACTTCGTCCACGGGTTCGGGGATTTGTTGATCTCCCCAGGTAAGTGTATTCCCTAGACTCCTGATGGTATATAATTGTTCAATACTGGGTTCTTGAACTCATCTCTACGTTATGAAGGCCCAACTTTTGTCTGTGTCTCATTGGGGGTTTGAGTACCAACTGAAATTGAGGCATTGAGGGTATGCTTAGTACTTACTTGATCATCGACCGTCGAGACACTGATTTCCTGTTGTGGAGCCTCTTCCTATTGTTTTCTCAACCCTGGCTTGTCCTTTGGGATGTCCTCTTGAGTCCCCGGTGCATTGGGAAACTAAGTGTCTAATACACTTTCGACTTCTTGTTCACTCTGTGTAATCCCCTAAGCTTGAGTGTTGGGAACTGGGGAATACTTCTTCTCTGGTTCCTTTTCTTCTTCGATATGTATTGGGGTCACAAGAGATATCTATGGGCTCTCTTCATCATCATATATCTTTATCATCTCACTTAATGAGTTTGACGCACTAGTCCTCCACAATGCTATGACAGTCTCTGGCTAAGCCGAAATACCTGTCAGTAATCTGGCTAGTGGCGTTATAAATTCAGGGTCATCTAACCCAGTAATTTCATCAAGGTCTATGAATTCAAGGCCACTTAGTCCCGTCTAGATTTCATCCAAGTTATTGGGAGGGAGCCTTGCCACATTTATGATGTTTAGGTCATCCTGCAGCTAATCAATTATCCGTTTCACATGTTCTAACATAAGTAAGCCCCTTTCAAGGAGACCTCTACCTTGCATCGGGGATACCTCGGGACTATCTGTTGTTTCATCCACTACCTGGGAAACTATTGCTTTAGTCGTTATCATTTCTTCTCTGGACCTGAGGGCCCCCTGAGCCGATTGTTCTATAATTTTTCCTGATCATCCAGGCTCATGGATCTTAACCTGGTCATCTTAGGGTCACCCATCCTTGCCACCACTTCATCCCAATCTTGGGCATTTTTGATGAAGACCTCATCTTCGAATTTGTCATCGGCGTATGGTCAGCAGGACGACACTTGCGATGTGTGCTTCAAGACTAGACCCCTTGGATCATGTTTGCGGAAACAGTCGTTCTGGAATTGAAACTCCAATTAGCTCATTCCTTCCTGCTTGGCTTGAGTGATGTATTTTACTAGGTAGAAACCTACATGGAATCCATAAGGTATAAATGTCTTCTTCTTATATTTCACCAGGGTAGCGTTGTAACCTTGTAGGATGGTCTACTAGCAGATTGCCCCCACAACAAGTTGGTTGGGGACATGTACTGGTAGGATATGAGGTGCTACAGTGGCCCTGAATACCCTAATGTAGGTATCACATTCATCCAGATACCAGTGGTTGACCTTTGATATCACCTTTTTTGCCACAAATGATAACCTCAGACACTCTTTCTTGAAAATAATAAAATGAATGTGCACGATGAATTCATCGCATATGAGGGAGTAGGATATTTTGTACTTGTTCTCCCATAAAAGGTTGAAGTAAACATGGGTTGAGATTTTTGAGACGTGTCATCTCAATTTCATGATGGAAAAGACATTTCTGGTGCACATGACGTCTAGTAAATACGAATCCATGTATAAGGATGGAGTCTCTCCTTCTTTCGACATCTGAGCCTGTTGTATGCAGATGCTTAGCTTCTTTGAAATTATGGCTCCCCAGTTTAAACCTATCCTGAAAAAGGCCATTGTGTAAGCTAGAGGCATCCATGCCTCTGAAAACCTAGAACAATCTTTCTCCCCATACAACTGACAGATGAGAGCCATTATATACATATACATCTCCCTTAAGTTGGTCGTCTGGTACCAGTCGGAGGTCTGATTGGTGTATTTTTTATCTTCTCTCCACCATGAAGCCATCACCTGGCCGATGTCATGGTGCTCGTAGAATTTTATGATGAAATTGGTGTTCAGTCGCTCCTCTGGGTCTCTAAGGTTGTAATAACTCTGCACCTCTACCAGAAGGAAAACCCCGACACACTCACCATTGTCGTAATTGATCAGGAACTTCTGTGTGTCTATGTACTTGATGAGCCATTGCAACAGTTCTATATAGGGAAACACCATGGTTATTCTTGCTACCATGTGCAGGTACAACCGTCAGATATTTGGAAAAACTTCATCGTCGATCTGTCTCATGTCGAGGTCGTTGTGCTGGATATATTCCAAGAATTCTTTCCGGATGATATTCTTGAAGCATTCTCCCTAATGTGAGAGTACTTCCTTGCCCCCTGGGTTTGCCTCTGTGTCTCCAAATGTCAGGGTTTGAATGAAACCCTTCTTGGTAGATGTCCTTATGATTGGTTCCAGCCTCAGGGAAAATTCTAATTGTTTTGTGGCCGTTGGGGAAGAGCCTTCTCCCACCTATGGTTCCTTTAGCTTCAGTGCTCTTGGCGATCGCCTAGTGTTTGGATATCTTGGAGGTATTTTTCCTGCAATCAAAATCAACCCTTTAGGGCCTATGTATATAGAAACACTAGATAAATATATATATGAAGTGGAACACAAAAATACACAGATTGGTACATACCTGTAACGCTTGTTAAACCTGGTTATTTGATACTCACAGGATCTTGGAAGCTTGTGAATTAATCGTATCGCTTCTCTAGATGCTCTGAAAATCCTTTGCACGTAGAATGGTTTCATTTACAATGGCTCGAGATAATTTAAATGGGGAAGAAATTACCGTGTCGTATCAACCAATTAATTCAGGTGATGATTGAAATTCAAAAAAATCTGTCGCTCGATCTTTGAAAATTTAATTCATCATGGGTTGATGGTGGAGGTGAAGAGGGTGATGTGTTCTATAGGTAATTTCAAATGGATTTCTTGATTCTCACATGAAGTAGAAACTAATGTGATATTTGGAATTAATTAACCTCTTAAAATCTCAGAATCTAATCGTATCTAGCACTGAAACGTCTCATCGTGTCATTTTCTCAGCGATGTGTTATGGATGTTTTCGTTGATATCCTTCTACAAAACACCTATGATGCAGATCAAATTCATCGTATAGTGCTGACGTGGAAAAACTTGGCATGAGACATGTGGCATTGAAGACCAGTGACTTAACTTGTGAATATTAGTCAAAGTCGATACTTTCTTCAATTTGCACGTTCTAAACTAAACCCGGGAATCGTCGATGTCGAAAAGATACTGGGGGTTGATAATCGGGGATAAACCTATCACGTGTTTCTTCGGATTAGATTCTTCAAAAAATATCGATGCCGAAACTCTTCAGGAATTAGTGATCATAGAAAAAATTTAGCGTGGTCAGAATGTTCATCGCAATTCGATTTTCTCCGATTCCAACAAGCACGTCAGGGATCAATTGTCTTCCATATTGTTTCTTTCTTTTTAAATACTTACTCCCTTCGCATTTTACCGATGCTAAAGGGAATTGGCTATCGACAATGTTTGTATGTGATACTTGTCGTGAAAAAAAACTTCCTATTGTCGATACCAGTGAGGATCGATGCTCGACAATAGAGGTTTTCCAAGTGATTCATTTTCACTTCTTAATTTCTTCTGATATCGAATCTTGAGCGCATCAGGTGAAGTGTTTTGGCTATTGATTCCTTATTTAAGTGTTAATCCTTTTTAATTCATGAGGTTTCATAAAGTTACACAAACCTGAATAGTTGATGAGAGTCGAGAGAATCAAGCAAAGACAAAATAGTTTCTCAAAATAAAAATCGAATTCAGACAGTGCAAAGATCAAGTGGTACCCAAAAAGTGAAAGGATGACATAGTCTTTTTAGGGTGTGTTGAGTTCTCAACACCTTGCTCTCTTATTTATACTCTCCAAGTATCTTCCTATAGAACTATCCAGTTAACCACTTTGTCCACTTAGCCACTTTGTCCACTTAACCACTTTGCCCACTTAACCACTTTTTCCACTTAATGAACTTTTTCCACTTAGTGTTGTTGCGAAATAACACCCTACAGAATAGCAAGCTAGGGTTAGACTTGCATGAAGATCATGACCTTAAGGAAATCCCTTTTAATCTACCACCCTGAAACCTAAAACCCCTTTTTCACATACAAGCATGGAAAGAACCTACTAACCTTTTTACTGATGTTTGGTGTAGATCCTTCGTTGCACTTTGTCCACTTGCTTGCGCTGCTCCTTCCAAAGTTAACCTGCAATCAAGACAAAACACTATGCATGCATGCTATTTTTCTACTTGAGGGTTAGAGATTAAGCATAAATCGAATAAATCATATATAACTCATGCATTGGGACAGGAAAAGTATTCTTTATTATTTTCAAGATGAATCAACTTACAACCAATATTGAGACCGGCCACCGTTCCTTGATCCTAATCATGGGCTCCTCCTCTTCTTTGTCCTCCAACTTCTTTTCTTGAATTATCCTTAAGCTTGAGGAAAGGCTAAAGGGTTGGGACAAATGGATTCGGCAATTGGGCAGAGTTTCTTTTCTCTTATTTTTCCTCTTCCAAATAGTACCCCTACCCCCTCTTTTATAGGCTAGAAGGAGCTAGTGTTTTGGACAAACTCTCGGCCATGCATGGCCGGGAGTTCCATTTAACTGACCCATAGCTTTTTGTCCCGTCGGCAACTTTCCTGTTTTTGTGCTTTGTTAGGTAAACGCGGACTGTAGTAGGTTTGCCAGCGTTCCAACGCCTGCAGTAGTAGGCCTGCCAGCGTTCCAACGCATGCAGTAGTGGGTTAGGGCGCGTGTTACTTAACTCAAAAGGATTTTCAAAGAGGTTTCTCAGCAAATGTTTTGGCAATGAAGGGATATGAGTTGGCCTGATGCCAGATAAGAATGTGTGGTGCAATTTAGGGTTATAACAGATGCCCCCTAATGTGTGAGGTCAGAAGAGCATCTGATGGCCGAAATACATTACCAATCTCTTACCAATCTGTACTGATATGCTGAATGAGTGAGCCCAAGGATTAAGAATCAGGAGGTGCCATCTGCAAAATAACAAATGTCTCACCAAGCCGGGCATACCCATGCTTGGGATAAAATAGAACCATGGCTACCAATCAAATACAATGTAGATCCATGTCAAATAATGATAAAGAGTAGCCGTGAATAATACACAGCGGAGCTACATCTCGAAACCAGAAAGATATACATGTAAAGTATCCATCTCTCAGAAGCTGATTTGACCTGATGGCTGTACTTCAGAGCTCGAGCAAAAAATTCAAAATATTCTAAACTTGGGTAGGAGTGTAATATGAGTGTATGAATTCTCTACCCAGAGGTCTTCGATGGCTCATCGGTTATGGACTTGACAATCTTGATGATCAGACTGAAGGCTTCAGTGATTTTGAACAAAGACTTGATTGGACGTTTAGGATGGCCGGGTATGCGGGCAAGAGACATAATGCAGAGGGGTCGACTCAGGCTTAGTGAAAAACTTCCCTTGGACAATAGCACGACAAGTGATAAGACTCAGGTAGCATATCTGTTAATCATAAGTCTATGAAGCAGGAGGCAACGCAAACTCTCCATATGTTTGTAAGAGTAACCAAACAGTGGAGGACACAACTCTATATAGCGAGCAAAGCTTCCTAAGGTCGTACTACATCCCATAGTCTGATGATCAAACGGACATATGTGCTTCATCCAAGGGTGACTCATTATGTTGCCAATAAAGAAAGTACTTTTCCCATCCTCTTTTTGGGGTACATTTGATTTTTTGTTCTTTTTGATGATTTTGAAAAAGAATAAAGGAATATTATGTTACAACGGAGCAACGAGTACTGCAAACATACAAGTTTGAGGTGCAAAGACAAGACTGATGTTCTGGGAAATGATACTCGATAAAAAAATCCTTCGATGGCCAAAGGTATTAATACACAGAAGCAAACAGTTACAAGGCTGATGGGTAATGTATGAAAATGCGGTTGATAGAACACACAATGGTAATGTCCTTCGATGTAAGTTTAACAAACCCAGAGAAGGGAAGCTCGGTGGTTTTTCGTATTTAGAGAGTATGAAAAAGCATAAAAGGAAACTCTATTGGGGTACCTTTTTCGAAGATAATCTAGTCGGTTCGAAAAAGGGTAAACTAGCACCGATTAGACGTCAATTCAAAACCATTTTAATGAGTGTGAAAAAGGACAAGATCACTCGACTATTTTTTCACTTTTAAGGAGTCTGAAAAAATCTTAAATATGGACTCCGTCGGGAATGTTCTTCTGGACCATTTTAACGAGTATGAAAGAATAAGGTCACTCGACGATCCTTTCAATTTTAGGGAGTCTGAAAAGAGATTAACTATGAACTCCATGGGGGTTTCATTTTCGTAAATTTAGTCCCTCAGGCCCGAAAAAGGAATAAAATTATACCTGAGGATACTCTTCTAAAGAATGGGAATTCAATAGTGTATTTCTTTGTTCGTACAGTTGACCGTCAGACGTGACTTCAAATTTCAGTATAACGAGCGTGAAAGGTCACAAGATCGCTCGGCAATCTTTTCATTTTTAGAGGGTCTGAAAAGGGCTTAAAAGGAAACCCGTTTAAGGAATGTTCTTCTAGACCAATTTAACGAGTCTGAAGAAACAAGGTCACTCGACAATCTTTTCATCTTTAAGGAGTCTGAAAAGGGCTTAAAGAAGACTCCATAATGGTTACTTTTCTCAGTTAATCTGGACGAGATCGAAAATCATAAATGCAGACTCGTCGGATGTTGCTTTCAGATCTCCAAGCGAGCTTGAAAAACAACAAAGTTAGCTCATGATAGACTCTTTGTGGGTCGATGCTTGGCATCTCCTCGGGGGAGCTATATGCTCCGACAAAAACATTGTCTATGACGCCAAGGGTTTTGGAGATATTGATAGGTATCATTTCAAAAATGGTTGCCATATTACCCTCAGCATAGATCTTGTGTGTAGCTAAGGGATTAGTATGACAAGATCTATCTCCAGTCATAGTCATGGTGAAATCTCCTATTTTGATTTGGCTTAACTTTGGGAGGAAATATGATTTGTGATGAAGATCATCCCAAGGTTTGTCCGGACTAGTCATTGCTTCGATTACTGCTTCGTCGGAAGGAAAGACTAAGTCTAACGAATCGGTAGTAGGAAGAGAATCCTGAGCCCAAATAGGCTCTGGAAGTGGATCCAACTCTCGTGTAGGAGTCGGATCAGGGTTAGCTGAAGATTGTTGGACTAAAGAGTACGCTACTTCAGCAGCTGACAAGGGCATGGACATGTCGGAGTGCCCTGTCTCATCCATCATGGTTGATGGGGAAGGAAGAATCCACGAATCCTCAAAGTAAGTCATGTGGAACGACGAAACGTGAAAAATCTCAGCCTTGTGGTGATTCGATATGAACTTGATATCATTATGAGTAGGTGGGTAATCGATGGTACCCATCAAGGATGGGCACAAACAAACTCCCACATTAACGACACCGGGTTGAGGATTATCTATCATGGGAACCATGGATGCCCCCAAAGCTGGGTCAGGTCTAGAGAAGGACAATTGATTGATGGTCACTATTCGGCCTTCGTGTGGAAACAACAAGATTCGGAAAACTGTAGAAACCACGGCTTGCATAACATAAGTCCAACTTCGACCTAACAAGAGGTTATAGTCGAGGGGGGCATCGACTACCTCTACTTCAACACACATGGTCTTCTATCCTAAATGCACTGGGAAAGAAGGAACGATGCCATGTGGTCGGAAAGAATGACCGTCGAACGCAGTGAGGAGGGTAGGTGATGGAGACAAAGTGGGCTGACCAATGGTCTTCCAACATGCTAATGACATAATGCAAGTCGAAGCGCCCTCGTCGACCACCGTGCGGAAGATATTCCGTGTAAAAGTTTTTGTGGGATGAGCCACTACTATCTTAAACGCGACATGGTAAGGCAGACGAGCTTTTAAGTTGGTCGTATCTAACATGATGGTACCCGGGTTACAAGTCTCAGTAGAACCTAAAGCAGTCAACAAGGCTTTCCTCTGAGCAGGGCAACTTTGGAGGACCTCTAAAGCGGACATAGCACAAGGGGTTTGGGATAAATATTCCACCACAGAGTAATTCTGGGCGGCCCTTGCATTTGGATTATGAGAAGCTTTCTTAAATGCACCCTTTGGAATGCGTGTCATCGTTTCTCCCAACGTCTTCTCAATCTGTAGAGGAAGAGATGGGATCTTGACTTCTTTACCCTTTTCAGAGGTGCTTGGTTTACTATAGTCATGTGCTCTAGTCGTTATTAAAGCATCACCCCTAACCATATATATGTTCTTGGAAGAGGAATTATTTGGGGGAGGGAAGGTTTCTTGGCTGCCCCCTTCGGCACTTATAGAGGATTGAGTTAAATTTTGCCCATGATGAAAGGGATTAGTCAATACGGCTTGTTGTTGCTGTGTGATAAACTTTTGGGCCTCTGCAAGTTGAGGACATAGATGGGTCGGGTGGTCTTCTGCACACAAGTTGCACGGATACCTCGCCTTCCGTTTTTCCATAGTGCCCTCGCCAACAATATCAGTGGGTTTTTTATCCCCCTTACCCTTCTTGCATTGTTTTTTCTTCCCTTCAGGCTGCTGGGTGGCCTTTGGGTTAGTCATCTGAATGGAGTGTACTTCTGACGTTTGGGTAGGAGGAGCAACCAAAGAAGTAGTCTGGCTGGCTGCTGAGTGTTGTATAGATAACTGTTGCAATTTCTTTGTCAATTGCTTAGCGGGCTTGGTTTGTGTTGAACTAACAATACCATCGGCATGTGGTCCAGCTCTCTATTTAGTTTTATCCAGTATTGATCGTGGAGCATCCGAAATGATGTTATATAATAAACCAGACTGAGAATAGATAAGCTCAAACTGTTGAGCTCTCATGATGGCATCTTCTTCAGAGAAAACTCCCGAAGTTGCGACGTCTTTGGATAACTGAGGGACTAAAGACTTAAGGAACCACTCAAGCAGGAATGCTGGTGGGACTGGTACTTTGATGAGACTCTTTCAACATCTCCACTCTCAGATATGATCAGAGATATGGTCCACTGTCATCATTTCGAAATTGGCGAGCAGCTCTGTGCTCGCATCATATCTCACAAGTAACTAGAAATGGTTAAGGAAGGCCATAGCTAGTTCGCCAAAAGAAGAATATCTTGAGAGATCAAGCTCGATGTACCATTTCGTGGCACCCCTGATGAGAGTGCATTGAAACAATCGCAACTGGATGGACTCATCTTTCAATGAGTTAGATGAACACCAAAGATGAAAAGTAGTCACATGATCACTTGGATCTTCGTTAGGCTTGGCCTCGAACTTTGGAATGTTCGAAGGCAAATTCGTTGGCATAGGAGGCCAACGCGGATCATGATAGATAGGATCATTTAACAACCTTGTCAAATCTAGCAAGTGTAATGTCACCAGGAATGGTAGTTTGGGTTGTTGCTGATAGCCTGGAAAAAAGGGTCCTGGAGTTTGACTGGCACCAGGTTGCCAGGAAAAGTTTGGCTGCTGGCAGGGATTTTGGTAGAAACCATGGCCCTGACCAGCATAAGGATTTTGCATCTGTGGAGACATCATTGGCTGATTCCCCATGAAGGACATAGGATGTTGGGAATTCATCGTGTTTGACGAACTTTGGGAAGGATTACCCCATGTCGGTCCTACTGGGAGAGGCATAGAAGTTTGTCCAGGGTTCCATTGACTGTGGAATGAATTACCCCAGAACAACATTCCAAAGGAAGGAACAGATCCTTGTCTTGAGTTCCAAGGTCTTGGTATATGTGCCCCCGGTGCAGGAATAGTACCCTGCGCCAGAGTAGACTGTCCAAAAATGGGAGTGCCCCTAGATGGGAAAGCATTGGCTGCGAAAGTGTTGTTACCAAACGTCCCGTTCCAAACAAATGGTGAAGAACCTACCGGTAGAGTTTGCGCAGGTGTTCCTTAACTCCCGGCTCCAAATGAACTCGTGTGTGTAGGCTGCCCGACGGACTGCTGATGCAGACCACCAAGCGAAGGGTACGAAGGAGAGATATGACCTCCAGCGTAAGGAAAAGCATTAAAAGGGACAAGAATTCCCCCAAGTTGACCTTGCAGAGGAGTGTTAGATATCCCTGCCCCTAGACCCAAAGTCTGTAAAGTGGAGTAAGTGAGTACAGGACTGGTACCCGAACTAGGCATATTGTATGAGAACGGAGGGCCTGTCGCACTAGGTGTGAAGGGAGGTGTGGCCGCCACGAGAGATGGGGACGGTCCACTGTGCGACGCAGTTGCGGTCGAGACCGTAGTGGCTCAGACCGACGATGGAAAGTTAGGAGATGCTTCTACTGTGGTAGCAACGGTGATGGGAATAGAAGAATTCCCAGAGGAAGTGATAGCATTTGTTGCCATAGCTATGTGAGGCACTGACATGCGTTCGTAAAATAGGATTCGTATGCTGACCGATGACCAAGTATCAGTGGTTGAGGTTTCAACCGGGCCAAGATTGGCGGTTGATTCGTTCAGGAGTTGTCCGGGCTCAATGTTTAGTAACCTGGTTGCTTCGAAAGACCCTTGTTGGTCTAGCTTCCGCCTCAATGGTGGCGGGGGTGGCTCCAGTATAACCGGCGGCAAGCCCTGAAGCCTTCGTGACCGGCGGAGCTCGGGATCCTCCACTGTGTGAGAATATCCAAGACACGCTAAGGTATTCTACATGTGCAAACAGTAACGCACACTAAAAAAGAAGCCCCGAAGAGATAAATCAAGCAAACACTAAACTAGTTGGAAGAACAGTTACAACAACCAACACTAGAGAAACTTACCAGTGCAAGTGAAACTCGAAAACGGAAGCACCCTCTGGGTATACTCTACAAAGAGTGGCCCGATGTCTGTCCTAGGTACCATGGTATACCCCCGCAGTCACATGTGTATGTTCCTAAAAAGATTGGCAACTAGTTTGCCAGCACGCGAACAATCACCAGGTGGGTATAGTCGATAGTCGGGTAGACCACAATGAGCAGGGTATCAAGCCCGAAACCTGTCAAGGGTATCGAGAGAAAATGGTCCGGAAGACAACTGAGGACCTCGAACGGATTCGAGACCCATGAAGCCCCATGGCAAATGCAAACGACAGAATCCCTCAACAAATCCTCGATATGTGTTCTCCACTATGCTTGGTCCGACTTTGGAGGGGTTATCTCCGCTACCTTTCCTTACGCGACCTCGTGTTTAGCCCCTGTGTTAGAGGGGGGTCCCAGATAACTTCCATGTAACTAGACTTCTACACTCCCTATCACAGACTCCAATGTTTGGTTTTGAGTGGCCTTGAAGAGTTTACTCTCCAACCTCTTCCAAGGCCCTAGTCCTGAGCTAGTGTATGAACCCTACAAACAAAAAGTCTAATAGATTTTAAATTAGCGTTGCTTTTATGGGATTTTTTACATCACAAGTTATGAAGGTGAAACTGGTGATGTGTAAAGACTCAAAGCAAAACAAATAAGAAATGCTGGAAACAAAAACTTTTACAAAAATGCAAAAATCAGCAACTTTTCAACAAGAAAGACTTCTTTTTCTTTTCAATTTTTCTAAGATTTCATGCAGCAAACATAAAGGAATTTCGCTCAATCTGCGAGCTACTTATGCTCTAAATGCACTACAAAAACTTATGAACAAAAAGACTTCTTCCTAGCTATCATTGCAGCAACACAAACTTCAAACAAAGAAGCAAATGACAAAGAGATAATTTTATTTATTTATTTAAGTGCTAAATGAAGCAACAAAGGGAAAATGTCGACAAGCACAAAACCAAGAAAACAAAATAAAATTATGGCTTAAAGCACAGATCACAAGGAACCAGGGCAAAGACACAAAATGGTAATCAAGAAAGCACCGACTCCTACGCTTGTCTAAAAACCATAAAACAAAATCTTTTTTTTTTTTTATCTTTTCTATCAAAAGTCAACTAAGAAAACACAGGCTAAGGGTAAGAAGCCCTAACCTACTGAATGTGCAACCCTAGACTCAAACCCCTGAGAGGAACACTTCTCACCACAGGAGGGGATGAATACCCCACCCTGATTGAAAAGCAACCACTCAAGCCCGCTATTGTCACTGAAACAGCACGCGTGCAAATGCGTGCTGAGCTATAACAGAGCGCGGGTACCCGCGAGCTGCACTTGCATAGGCCGCATGTGTATAAACTCCAAGAAAAAACTAAACACAGGCATCCCAGACCTGGAAAATGCCTCTGGTATTGACAACCAGGGTCTCTTGAAGGCTTGGATGCTTCTTCTTAACTGAAAAGAAAAATAATTGCAGAAAATAACAAACGTAACAAAGCAAACTGAGACAAGACCGTGAACCAGCAAGGCTCAGACAGGATCTAGAAATCCCCCCTAGAATGTATAATTTTGACAGGGAAGAGGGGACTGCCTCTTAAGCTCTCTGACTCCTACACACTACTGAAACCTCTACAGCTAGCATTCACACACATGTTGTAGAAGGTTAGGGCGCGGGTTACACGCATGCAGGCCTTTTGTAGGCCGTGTGTACCTCTGTGTGTCCCGATAATGATCGTCAAGCAACAGTCAAGGAGAAAACTGGTATAAAGAACCAGGTTCCCTGCTAGCTCTGACCTAACAAAAAACAGACATGCAAAGAAACAGAAAATCTAATCCTTTAAACTACCCAAAAAACCTCAGCTAAATCCGGAACACCCTAAAGAGTAAATCCCTAGTGGAGTTGCCAATTCTGTTGTTGGGAAATAATACCCTACGGACTAGCAAGCTAGGGTTAGACTTGCATGCAGATCATGACCTTAAAGAAATCCCTTTTAATCTACCACCCCGAAACCTAAAACCCCTTTTTCACATACAAGCATGGAAAGAACCTACTAACCTTTTTACTGATGTTTGGTGTAGATCCTCTGTTGTGCTTTGTCCGCTTGCTTGTGCTACTCCTTCCAAAGTTAACCTGCAATCAAGACAAAACAATACGCATGCATGCTATTTTTCTACTTGAGGGTTAGAGATTAAGCATAAATCGAATAAATATATATAACTCATGCATTGGGACGGGAAAAGTATTCTTTATTATTTTCAAGATGAATCAACTTACAACCAATATTGAGACCGGCCACCGTTCCTTGATCCTGATCCTGGTCTCCTCCTCTTCTTTGTCTTCCAACTTCTTTTCTTGAATTCTCCTTAATCTTGAGGAAAGGCTAAAGGGTTGGGACAAATGGATTCGACAATTGGGCAGAGTTTCTTTGCTATTATTTTTCCTCTTCCAAATAGTACCCCTACCCCTTATTTTATAGGCTAGAAGGAGCTAGGGTTTTGGATGAACTCTCGGCCATGCATGGCTGGGAGTTCCAATTAACTGACCTATAGCTTTTTGTCCCATTGGAAACTTTCCTTTTTTGTGCTTTGTTAGGTAAACGCAGGCTGTAGTAGGCCTTCCAGCATTCCAACGTGTGCAGTATTAGGCCTGCCAGCGTTCCAACGTGTGCAGTAGTGGGTTAGGGCACGTGTTACTTAACTCAAAAGGATTTTCAAAGAGGTTTCTCAACAAATCTTTTGGCAATGAAGGGATATGAGTTGGCCTGATGCCAGATAAGCATGTGTGGTGCAATTTAGGGTTATAACACTTAGCCTCTTTGTGCACTTAACCACTTTGTCCACTTAACAATGTTATCCACAAATAGTAAACTCTCCAAT
>ML849878.1:32553-49178 GCA_009831015.1 Picea engelmannii
GAGGAAACCCATACAGAGTAAAAAATTCTTCTTCTTTATATGATAAGTAATCTTTACATTCTTTACATTATCATACATATGAGCACCAACTCATAATGAGGCTACAACCTCTGTTTTGCAAGATGCTACTTGCTAAGAGCACCAACTCTCTGGATTCTCTAGAACCAACTAGAAGGAAGCACCAACTCCCTGGTTTCTCTAGTACCAACTAGAAGGAAGCACCAACTCCCCGTTTTCTCTAGCACCAACTAGAAGGAAGCTACAACTCCCTTTGTTCAAGCACCCACTTGAACCTCTGAGGAAAACAGTCCTCCCTAGAACCTCCCTACCACCTTGAAATGTAAATATTTTCTATTAAGACTTATTACAGTGATATAAATTTCTTCAATGGCTTACCGGTCTCATCACTTTTCTGCTACACTGCACTGCTCTGTCTGCATCAGTGTCTTCTGCACACTCCTTGCACTTTCTATTCTTTTTCCTTTTATGCTCTCTGCACCATGTACCTTCAATGCACCATTCCCCTTCTGTGCATTTCTACTGTTGCGCTCTGCCTCCTTCTTCACACCTCAATCACACCCAATCACAACCACACTGATCTTTTCTTTGTTCTTCATTCTTATAGTCTCTGTGCTCCTTGTGCATGCAATATGCACCAAGCTCCTGCATGTTCTCACCCTACAACTGTTCTCCACATCGGGGTGTTTTCTTGCACTTCCCTCTCCCTCGCTTTTCTACCTCCAACCTTAACCCCTCTTTCTGTTTTTCATCTCCTCCTCATGTCGAGTACTCTAACTGATCATCATTGCAACTCTTCAGCTTCTCTGGTGGTTCAACCCATGCATCTAGAATCACTGGGTGTTATGCTAATATTTCTCAGCGTGTTTGGTAGTTGAGACTCTTTGTCTTCTCTATTATAATTGAGCTAATCCTCTCTATTGCAGTTACAAGCTTCAATGTTCATCCATCTGTCAATCGCCTCTAAGAATAGTCTTAAATCACTGGAAGATGCCTCGAGCCTCCTCATCTTCTCTGGTAATCATACTGAGGCCTCTTCAAGTCCTCTAGAAGAAACCATCAGTTGTCTCTAGGAGTTACACTGTGAAGTGAAACAATAGACCTCCGATCATATTCAATTTCACCTGCACCGTTGGATGGAGTTTGTAGGGTCTTGCATTTAATTTTCCCTTTCACATTTAGGCATTTTAATATTCCTATGGTTAAGGTTTCTTTACGCTTCACGTGATGATCCCTGAAACTCCAAAATTGAGCTTGGTTGCACTAACTCCTTCCTCCATCTTCTTTCGATGTGACCAATGACTATGACCACAGGCTGAGCCAAAACGTGTTTCAAATTTTGACATTTCCAAAATTCGGCAATCCTGTTATGAGGCATCTCGACTCTCCAAGTCACGATCTCTGAAACTTCAAAAAAAGAGCTTAGATGAACTAGCTTCGATCATTTCGAAATTTTGTGTTTCCACATTTGGCGATTTCTCATGTCGTGAATTCCTATTGTGAAGCATCTCGACTCTCCAAGTTGTGATCTCTGATATATCCTCCATGTCGCAATTTCACATTTCGGCTTTTTGCGATTTCGCATATCGTGAGTTCGAGAGGTTAGAGAACCCCATTCCACAACTTTCTAGTCAGCGAAATGACAATCTGTCACAACGTGTCCTATGGACCCAACGGTCCAGATCTTGTTGTGATTTCGACATTTCATGGGCCTTCGTCATGTCTGATTAATGGTCCAGATCAATCCTCGATCCGACGGCTAGGATTATTTCATGATTTCTCATATCGCGACTTCAAAGGTTAAAGTTCCTTTGTTCTTTGATTTCTCGGTCTGCGAAATTCTTTGTTTATGTGCCTATTTTAGGATTTCAGGATTCCAGATTTCACAACTTGGGACTCTTGTGTTGAAGAGTCCCGACTCTTGATTTCTCAATCTCCCGGTATCCAAAACTCTGAAATGGAGTCAGATCAACGTATTCCGTCATTTTGCATTTCGCCGTTTCGACATTCTTGTCATGAGTTGCTTCCTTGACTCCTCCAATGCTCGGTCTGATATTTCCATGCAATTATCCCTGCACTGCTGATCTTCCTTGCCTTCCTGTTTTCCATCAAATAAAGAAGCACACTCTTTCACTCTTCGTGCACCTCTGCACTATCTCTTCTGAGCTTACGTTGTCCATGTTTTTCCATCGTTTCATACTCTAATCTTGCCATCAATGACAAGCATACCTACATGTAAACATGCCAACATTTAGGGATTCCGACAACCATTGAAGTGTAGAACCCACAATTACAAAGAAGTAAAGAAGAACATGATGCACTAAAAACTGACAAGAGGAGCCGGTTGGAACAAGTGGGTGGCCACCAATATGATGTAGGAGCATCGTTGGAAAGCATGTGAAGAAGGACCTATCAATTTCTGGGAGTCTATATGGAATATCAACACTGGCATTTGCAGCAGATATTTTGAAGTATGCATTAAATCAGTGCCAAAAATATATTTTGAGGCACGCTTGAGTGATCGCGAGCGAAGTGGGAGTTTCCACTCTGACTCTGGATTGTGACTGCACTAGGATAGTTGTTAGGATAGGTTTTGATGTAGACAAGTAGTCAGGGGGAACCCTAAGAACGCTATGAGATAAATAGAGGATTTGTACGCCCAAATGAGGCTAGATGGAAGTTGGTAGGAGATGTCCGAGCTTTCATTTTTGTTTTGATTTCAGTTGTAGCCATTTTTCACTTTTGAATATAAAAGAGGAAAATTGATCCAAAGCATGGTGTGGACATTGTGTCACAATTCTCTGTTATTTTTCTTTCATGAATGAATGAATGAATGAATTTTGTTATGAGTATATGGAACTATGAATGTTAAGATAAGTTTCAATTGTTTCTCTTCTGTCAAGTGGTGCAAGGTGTGCACACAGAACACAAGGAGTGCGTTAACGGGATCTGTTTTGATTCTGAATCTCATAAGAGATAGCATGAAAATTTCCCTTTGCAAGGAGTGCAAAGAGACTCGTGCAAGGCGTGCACAATTGTCTGCAAGAATTCGAACCTTCGTAAAGATCTGGTGCAAGCAGTGCATAGATCCAAGATTCAACTAAGTGTCGAAAGGACTTTGCAAGAAGTTGAAGAAACAGAAAAGGAGAATGCCAGGAGGGCAAGAGGAATTTCTCTTCTAGAAATCCTTTAGATCTGATTTATTGAAATCCCTAAAGTGCAAGGAGTGCGTGGGAATTCAAAGTCTTCACGAGATCAAACTCAGGAGGAACAACATTTTTCATAAGTTGTGGATGAGATCCAAGAAACAACTCCAAGGAAGGATAAAGGTTGAATCCTTCAAATCTTTCAAAAATCTTCTAAGTATGAAGAAAGCATAAGCTTAGAAGGAAAGATATAGACCGTCTGATCAGTGTCCAGAAAACGAGGAGAAATTACAAAGGAGGAAATATCTCAGTCGTTCGATCTGTGCACAAAATAATCGTAGCTTCTCGACCAAGGTAAAGTGCACTAACGATAAGATTTGAAAGTACACCGGGGGAGTGGGCTTACATAATTCCAAAATCATCAAAGTCGTCCATTGTCAAGGAGGACACATGGCGAGAGATCAATGTTTCACTTATTGGCAGTTCGGGATAGCCAGAATTAAAGGTTGTGAGAACTCGCGAAATTCAATTTTGTGACTTTATCATAGTCATCGATCGAAAGAGAGAACCTGGAAGATTGATTTTTCAGGGAAGTCCCAAGTTCTAAAATCATCGGGACCATCCATATAAAGGGATGTGTGGTGAATGATCAACGTTTCACTAACTCGCACATTAGAGAAATCAAAGGGAAGAATTATAGGAATTCGCGAGACCCGAGTTCATGACTTGATAGTGTTTGTCAGATCCAGAGGAGAATGAGCCATTGATTTGGCACTCCGAAATATCAACATTTTGGGAGTCGGGAGTGAGCACAATTTGACCTGAGCTGTCAGATTGAGGGACGATCTGGGTATTCAAATCTGAAGCATCGGGATTTTGGGCCTTAGGAGAACGGAGGTGAATCACATAGAGGGTTCCCGATACATGAAATCATGACGTGATCGGAAGATTGGCCCATGGTCATAGTGAAGGGTCACATCGGTGAAGGAGAATAGAGGGGCTAGCATGCTCTAAGCTCCTGTCGAGATTTCATAGGTTAGGAGAGTCAAGGTGACTCACATGCAAGGACCCAATATGGGAAATTATGAAACGCCTTTCATGTTAGGAGAGTGGTCATATTCGTGGTCGCAAGAAGGAAGGGGATTAGCTAGGGAAGAGCTAGCGCCCAATTGGCATGGAAGTTGAGAAACTCTGAGGAGAGAACCTACGGATCTCATACGACTTGCGTATTTGGAGAAAGGACCTGTGCATTTGGAGAAAGGACCTGCACATTTGGAGAAAGGACCTACACAGATACCTAAATTGTCGATACAACTCAGTTTCTTGATCGATCCTAGACCGGGAGGTCGTGCAACCCTTAGGAGAGAAGGGGGGGTCTTCATCAAGTGGTATCCGAGATGAATTTTTATTGTAGACAATAAACAAAGGAGAGTAGACATAAGAACTTTAAGTTGTACTCTATGTGTGATAGACAGTCAAACCAATGCCACCAAGGAGACAAGAGGAACCACCTTTATCCAATCATGTTGTAGAAAGGGAGATATGAGAACTTCGTGAAAGATTAGAGGTGATGGAGGTAGTGCAGAGATGAGCACCTGATGTTGGAGACATCATCGATGTAGAGAGTGAAACAGTAGAAGTTGAAGAAGCTGCAAGAGAGGATGTCACAGAAGAATGCTTGCTGAGAGAAGTTGCTAGATTGGGAGGTAGAGCCAAGATAGAGGTCTCAATGTATGAAGGATATTTAGATGTTGAAGAGTTGTTGGATTGGATAATATCCATGGACAAACATTTCGACTATGAATATGTCAATGAAGAGAGAAAGGTGAAGCAGGCTGTCACTAGGCTAAAAGGACATGCAACGCTATGGTGGGATGAACTGCAGGCTGAGAGGAGAAGCAAGGGAAAACAAAAGATAAAGAATTGGGACAGAATGGTAGCCAACCTGAAGGCTAAGTTCATTCCCAAAGATTATCAGATAAATCTATTCAGGAAGATGCAGAACCTGAGATAGAAGGGGATGACAGTTAAGGAGTACACAGAGGAGTTTTATAGTCTGAACATCAGAACTAGAGAAAGGGAGAAAGATGAAGAAAAAGTTTCCAGATATATAAATGGCCTGAGATATGAAATCCAGGATGAGCTCAACATGATGTTAGTAAGGACAGTGGAGGATGCTTATCAGTTTGCATTGAAAGTAGAGGAGAAGTTGGCTAGAAAACAAAGCCAACAAGGAAGAGGCAGAAGCCCAGCCCCAAACAAAAGAAAGTGAGTTACCAATGACAAGGCACATAAGTCTAAGGATGAGGATGAGAAACCACACAATCACTCAGAAAGAGGAGGAATTTCCTGAGAAAGACAGGGTAATGGATGAAGTTATTCTAGAGGAAGGGGAATAAGAGGAGGAGGAGAAGTAAGATGATATGCTTGTGGAAATATAGGGCACATGTCTTGGGAATGTCCCGAGAGAAAGAAAGAAGGAGGAGGTGAAGCTCACATTTCATAAGCAAAGAAAAGAGATGTTGAAGCAGAAGGAGCAAAGGATGGAATATCCCTGATGTTGAAGAAGGTTCTCTTAAAACCAGAGTCATAAGTTGAAAGTCCAGTGCAGAGGAATAGTCTCTTTAGAACAACTTGCAAGACTAAAGACAGAGTATGCAAGGTGATAATTGACAGTGGGAGCACTGAAAAATTAGTATCCATAGAGATGGTGGAGAAATTGGAGCTAGAGACTACTACAGATATGAAGCCATACAAAGTCTCATGGTTGTAGAAAGGACACCAAGTAATGGTTACTAAACAATTCTTAATTGAATTTAAGATAGGAGGATATAGAGATGAAATTCTATGTGATGTAATTCCCATGGATGTATGCCATATTTTTTTGGGAATACCACGACAGCTTGTCAGGAATGTCATTCATGATGGGAGGAAGAATACATACACCTTGGAGAAGAATGGTAGAACAAACATGTTGCTTCCAATAGAGGAGAAGAAAGTAAAAGAGGAAGCCAACATGAGCATACTTCTCATGAGCGAGAAGGAACTCCTGAAAGAAGTCAATACAAAATAGGAGATGCAATTTTTTTTGGTGAGGAAACCCAGAGTTATCCTTACAAGTAATTCAATCTATGATTTGCTTGAAGAAGTTCAGGAATTGTTGGATAATTTTGTTGACATAGTGGTGGATGAGCTGCCTAACTCATTGCCACCCATAAGAAGTATCAACCACCATATTGAATTGATACTAGGAGCAAGTCTTCCAAACAAGGAACCATACAGATTGACACCTTGAGAGAATGAGGAAGTGAAGAACCAAGTCTAGGAACTATTAGACAAGGGTTTGGTTAGAGAAATCTTGATTCCATGCGCAGTACCAACTGTATTGAGTCCAAATAAGGATGGAGGATGGAGAATGTGTATAGACTCAAGAGCCATTAACAATATCACCATCAGGAATAGATTCCCTTTATCAAGAATGGATGATTTAATGGATTGTTTAAGTGGAGCAAATTTATTTTCTAAAATAGATTTGAAGAGTGTATATCACTATAATAGAATGAGATAAGGCGATGAGTGGAAAACAACCTTTAAGACAAATGAAGGGTTGTATGAGTGGCTTGTTATTCCATTTGTCTTAACAAATTCCCTGAGTACTTTTATGAGACTGATGAATGAGATACTGAAAGATTTCATTGGCAAGTTTGTGGTTGTATATCTGAATGATATACTAATCTTTAGCAAGACTAAAGAAGAGAATTTGAGACATCTGACACTAGTGATGAGGAGGCTACAACAAGAGAAGTTGTTGATAAATCTGAAGAAGTCCTCTTTTATGAAGACATAACTCATTTACTTGGGTTTTTTGATCTCTTCTAATGAACTAAAGATGGATCCAGAGAAGGTGAAAGCAATCAAAGAATGGTTGTCACCGAAGAGTATGTTTGAGGTACAGAGCTTCCATGGATTAGCAAGCTTCTATAGGAAGTTCATCAGAGACTTCAATGGAATTTGTACGCCAATGATGGATACCGTGAAGAATAAGAACAAGTCTTTTAAATGGACAGAGGAGGCCATGAGGCGATTCAATAGACTGAAGGAAAAGATAACAGAACGACCAATTCTGGTCATGCTGAATTTTGAAAAGACATTTCAGGTGAGATGTGATGGAAGTGGAGTTGCAATTGGGGTCGTTTTGAGCCTAGATAATAGACCTGTTGCCTATTTCAGTGTGAAGTTGAATGCGACCAAGAAAAAATACTCCACGTATGATAAGGAGTTTTATGCCATAATTCAAGCCTTGAAGAAGTGGAGACATTACCTTGTCCCACAGGAATTTGTCTTGTATAGTGATAACCAGGCCTTACAATTCATAACCAGAGAGGAAAAATTGAGTCATAGGCATGGAAGTGGGTTGAGTTTATGCAGAATTTTACTTTTGTCATAAAACATATTTCTAGGAATGCTAACAAATTTTTTGATGAGCATAAGATGTTTGATTCTACAGGAATTTCAGGTGAATACCTTGGGGTTTGAACACCTTAAGGACATGTATTGTGATGATACAGATTTCATGGAAGCATATGAGGCATGTGCAAATCCTGTGCTGAGAGACAAAAGCTAGTGGATAGAGTATATGATTCAAGAGGGATTGTTGTTCAAGGGAAATCAGTTGTGCATACCAAAATGCTCAATGAGAGATAACCTTTTGAGGGAAAACCATAGTGGAGGATTGGTTGGACATTTTGGCCATGATAACACATTTTCACAATTGAGTAGTTCATACTATTGGCCAAGTATGAGAAAAAAAGTGATAAAGTTTGTGAATAGATGTAGAATCTACCAACATGCAAAAGGAAAAAGACAAAACATTGGATTGTATCAACAATTGCCAATACCAGAGAGGCCTTGGGATGCAATAAGCATGGATTTTGTGTTGGGACTACCAAGAACGCAAAGAGGATTTGATTCCATATTTGTGGTGGTGGATAGATTTTCAAAGATGGAAAACTTTATCCCATGCCAGAAGACCAGTGATGAAACACATGTTGCAAAGATGTTTTTCAAGGAAGTTGTGAGACTTCACGACCTACCCAGAAGCATTGTCTCGAACAGAGACACAAACTTTGTTGGTCACATTTGGAGAACATTGTGGAAGAGGTTGGGGATAGATTTGTCCTTCAGCTCAGCTTATCACCCTCATAAGATGGGAAGAGTGAGGTGGTAAACAAAAGTTTGGGAAACTTATTGAGGAGTCTGGTCACCGAGCACCATAATCAGTGGGATCAGATTCTACCACAAGAAGAATTTGCATACAATGACTCACCAAATAGGAGCACTAGATAGATCCCATTCCAAATATTGTATGGAATGCAACCCAGTGGAGTATATGATTTGAGAGACTTGGAATAGAGTGATATCAGGAACACTGGAACATAATATTTTGTTGCAGAAATGTAGAAGCTTTATATCCAAATTAGAGGACAATTGTAGAGTTATAACCAGGAGTACAAGTGCAGAGCTGATCAACACCATAGAGAAATTAAATTTGAAGTAGGATATCAGGTTTTGGCACATCTCACGAAAGAAAGGTTCCCTAGGGGAACATATAACAAGTTAAAAATGAAGAAAATAGGACCATGTAAGATCTTGAGGAATTTTGATGCAAATGCCTACAATATTGAGTTGCTAGATGATGTGGGCATATCGCCCATATTCAATGTTTCAGACCTATATCCTTACAGGAAAGATGACATAGAGGGATTAGAAGATCAAGAGAAGATTCAATGGGAGAAACAAATGCCTATAGCAGAAAAACCACAAATGGAGAAGATTGTTGATCAGAGGATTGGAGAAAAGACCAGGAGGAAGACCTATTTTGAATATTTGGTCAAGTGGAAGGGACACCCAATAGAAGATTCCAGTTGGGAAAATGAAGTTTCTATTGAGAAGCATGGAAAGTCAGTGCAAGAGCTCATGGATAGGAGTCCATGAATTTTTTTCAAGGTGAGTATGATGCGGGAGCATCATTGGAAAGCACACGGAGAAGGACCTATCAGCTTTTGGGAGTCTATACGGAATCTCAACGCTGGCAGTTGCAGCAGATATTTTGAAGTATGCCTTAACTCAGTGCTGGAAAAATGTTTTGAGGCATGCTTGAGTGATCGCGAACGAAGTGGGATTTTCCACTCTGTCTTTGGACTTTGATTGCACTAGGATAGCCATCAAGATAGTTTTTGATGTAGAAAAGTAGTTAGGGGGAACCCTAAGAACCGTCTGAGATAAACAGAGGATTTGTATGCCCAAATGAGGCTAGCTGCAAGTTAGTAGGTGATGTCTGAGTTTTCAGTTTTTGTTTTGATTTCAGTTGTAGCCATTTTTCACTTTTGAATATAACAGAGGAAAATTGATCCAATGCATGGTGTGGAAATTGTTTCACAATTCTCTGTTATTGTGCTTTCATGAATGAATGAATGAATTTCATTATGATTAGATGGAACTGTGAATGTTAAGATAAATTTCAACTGTTTCTCTTTTGTCGAGTGGTGCAAGGTGTGCACACTGAACGCAAGGACTGCGTTAATGAGATTTGTTTCGATTCCAAATATCAGAAGAGATAGCATGAAAATTTCTCTTTGTAAGGAGTGGAAAGAGACTGGTGCAAGGCATGAACAATCATTCGCAAGAATTCGAACCTTGCGTAAAGATCTGGTGCAAGGAGTGCACATATCCAAGATTTGACTAAGTGTCGAAGGGACTTTGCAAGAAGTCAAAGAACCGAAAAAGGAGAATGCAAGGAGGGCGAGAGGAATTTCTCTTCGAGAAATACTTTGGATCTGAGATATCAAAATCCCTTAAGCACAAGGAGTGTGCAGGAGTTCTAAGTCTTCATGAGATCAAGCTCAAGAGGAAAAATGCTTTTCATAAGCTGTGGACGTGATCCAAGAAATGGACTCACAGGAAGGATAAAGGTTGAAGCCTTCGAATCTTTCGAAAATATTCTAAGTCTGAAGAAAGTGTAAGCTTAGAAGGAAAGATATAGACCGTCTGATCAACGTCTAGACAATGAGGAGCAAGAATAGAGAAGGAAATATCTTATCCATTCGGTCTGCACACAAAATAATCATAGCTGTCTAATCAAGGTAAAGTGCACTAAGGATAAGCTTTGAACGTACACCAGGGGAGCAGGGTTACGAAATTTTGAAATCATCAGAGTTGTCCATTGTCAAGGAGGACACATGATGAGAAATCAGTGTTTCGCTGATTAGAATTTTGGGATATTAAGAGGTAAAGTTCGTGATAACTTGTGAAATTTGAGTTCACGACTTGATCGAAGTCGTCGATTAAAGGAGAGAACGTGGACCGTTGATTTTCCGGGGAAGTCCCAAGTTCTGAAATCATCGGGACTGTCCATTGGAAGGGACACATGGTGAACGATCAACATTTCACTGACTCACACATTAGAGAAGTCAAAGGGAAGAATTATAGGAATTTGTGACTTGATAGTGGTTGTCATATCCAGAGGAGTGTGAGCCGTTGATTTGGTGCTCCAAAATATCAAAATTTTGGGAGTCAGGAGTGAGCATGATTTGACCTAATACATCAGGTCGAGGGAGGAGTTGGGCCATCAAATATGAAGCATCGAGAGTTGGGGCCTTGGGAGAATGGAGGTGAATCACATCAGGAGTTCCTGATATGTGAAATCGTGATGCACTCGAAAGATTGGCCCACGGGGATAGCGAAGAATGACATCGGTGAAGGAGAATAGATGGGCTAGCACGTGCTAGGATCCTTTCAGGATTTCGGAGGTCGAGAGAGTTAGGTTGAATCACATGCAAGGACCCAATATGAGAAATTAGAAAACTCCTTTCGATTTAGGCGAGTGGTCATAGTCGTGGTCGCAAGAAGGAAGGGGCTTAGCTAGGGAAGAGCTAGTTCCCATTCGACGTGGAAGTTGAGCAGTGCTCAGGTGAGAACCCACGGGTCTCATACGACCTATGCATTTGGAGAAAGGACCTATGTAAGTGGGTTTGCGGTATAGAAGATACCCAAAGAGTCAACTCGACTCAGTTTCTTGATCGATCCTAGACCGAGAGGTCGTGCAACCCTTAGGAGAGAAGGGGGGTTCGCATCACAATATCCACCTGGATCACTTTGGTACCAAAAAAATTGGTGACCCACATGGCGATGTGCTTGGCATGATAACCCATTTTCCAAGAAACTCTTGGATTTGTTTTTTAATTTCATCATTCTCCATGACTGACATCCTATACATACCAATGTTTGGAAGAGGACAATCTTGCTACAATTGAATCTCATGTTGGATACCCATTTTAGGAGGCAATCCTTTTGGTTCTTGAAACATCTCATCATATTGGTTAACAACCTCATATAAATAATATTTTAACTTTTCATCACAACCTTGGAAAGCTTCTTTTTCAACATTGTCTTTGGGTTTGATCATCAAGAGTACAAAGTTCTTACTAGCATTGACTAATCTCTTCATTTGTCTAGCATTTACAAGTGATAAATTCAACTTCTTTGTTTGTTCTATAACAATGTACTCAACTCCATTTAAAAAAAAATGATATTTGTTCTCATGAAGATGAAATATGGCTCTCCTATCATATAAATATGGCCTTCCCAACACAATACCACAAATATCCAATGGAATAACATCAAGCTCTACCTCATCTATAAAGTTTGCAGTGATGGGAAATATAAGTTTACATCTTCTTGTCACATGCAATTTGGCATTGTCACATATCCAACCTAGAGTATATGGTTTAGGATGAGGAGTAGTTTCCAAATGCAATTTCTTGACAGTGTCTTCAGAAATGAGGTTTTCTTGACATCCAATATCAAATAGAGTATCTATCTTGGTATGCTTTGAAATTACGTTTATGTGGAAAATATATTTTCTTTCTTTTTCATGTTGAGTTTCATTGAGACTACTACTTGAACAAATAGCATTGGAAATAGAGTCCTTAACTTGAAAACCCATGGCTGTGATTTTTGTTTCATCTCTCGAATCAAATCCTAAATCATGTTGTGTAGTTGCAACAATCTTTGGTTTCATTTTTTTGTTGAAATTTTTGGGTCTCATTTCAGGACGAAGTTTCCAACAATGGTCTTCATCATGACCATATTTTGAACTATGTTTACATGAGGGTTTTTCTCCCTCTTTCTTGATTGAAGCATTCTTCTTTCCATTTCCTTTGAATTTCCTCTTTCCCTAGTATCCATTAAAAAATGGCTTATTTCTTCCCTCTTGAGAAGCATTATTCCCTCTTTCTTCCAAATGAGTTTCTTGTACACAAACTTCATCTAGATTTGTAGGGTTAAACATGAGAATTGTGTGTCTCAAATAGTTATGAAAAACTCCAATGTATTTGAGTAAATTTTCTTGAGAAGATAAATCTATACCCAAAATCAAAGCTCTTCTTCTAAATTATTGAGTGTAGATTTGCACACTTTTTCCCTTAGCTTGTCTAAAAAATTTCCAATCCATGATAGCTTTCTTCATGTATGCTAATGGATACAATTTCCTTTTAATTGCAACAATAAAATCATTCCAAGAGGATAAAATTTTACCATGTTTATTCATGTCCTCTCGAGTTTTGGCTTCCCACCATATGAGTGTTGCACTTTCCAATCTAAGAAAATAAAGTTGAAGCTTAGTTTCATCATCCTAGATTCTTTGTATCSTACAATACACTTCAATTTGATGAATCCAGTTATCCAATTTCTCAACATTTACCTCTCCATTGTACATAGGCAATTCAAACTTAATATCAAGCTTAAGAAAATGATTTTGTGGAGGAATTTTACCATGTTCTTTTGGAGAATTTGGAGGTGGTTGTGAAATGGTAGAAGAAATGGAAGATGGAGGTGAAGGAGGTGGAGTATCACCATTCCCTCCATTTCCTTTTGGAGTTTTATCACCACTATATTCATTACATCTTGGACGATTTGAGATTTCACCTTGCAACCTTGCATTCCTTTCTTCAAATGAAAATTTCATCATTCTATCATATCATAAAAACCTTTTTTGAAAGCTTCATCTTTTGAAGTAGGGATTTCATGACTCTCCTCATGAGCCATACTTGGTGAATTCCTCCTTGAATCTTGAGGTGAATGTATAGTTCTCCTTATTTAAAGTTGATAACTTGGCTCTACAAGTTGACCTTCTCCTCTTGTGAGCTTCAACCTTGTAAACATCAGGAAACAAAACACTTGCAAACAATCAAACCTTCAAAAACCTTTTCTCTGATACCAACTTGATCTGAAAATGAAAAGGTTTGTGTATACAAATTTTGCAAGTGAAATATGTATGTTTCTTAGGAAGTTGGATTAAGTTGTAAGAACATAACCTTAATGAGTTTTTTACTTAAAATGAACAGCGTAAACAATTATAAACAACCATCAAAAGTAAGCACATAACACAACAAAATGATAAAGGAGTTCACCCCTCTCTTGGGATACATATCCCGGTCCAACTTCCAATGGATCATTTTCATTATATGCCCAAAGGGTCAAAATTATTTACAATGCTTAGAATTCAAAATAGATGGCTTCAATGGCTCTAGAATGTCCAAAACCCCCTAGTTGGGCTCTTCCTGCACCTAGTTTGGCCAAAAATTGAGAAAACTACACTTCCTGGAAGTTTCCCCCAACAACTTTTTGTACTTGCTCACCAAAATGCACCTATGTGTGTATGAACCTAGCCTCTGTGTGTTTCCTGTGCCAAAACCCAGCACACACACCATTCTTGAAATTCAAACAGGTTTGTTGCATGGTTAGAGTGATTAGCACCTTAATGGGTAGAGAACTTGGCCGCATGGGCCCTGTGGTCAGGTTCCGGCCTAACTCCCCACACCTATTGGCATATCCATTGGAAACCTTGAGCTTAAGGTCATGTGGTGGTATGGTGTAGTGACCATGACCAGGGATGGGGCTAAGCCTCGACCCTTTTCTTCCTGAACCAAAGTTTAATTCAAATTTAAATAAAAGTTTTAAACATTAGTGGCTAAGTACTAACATAGGAGCGCTAGTGGTCCATCCTTTGAAAAATATTTTCCCACGCCAGAAGGTTTTGGGTTTGACCTTGGTGGATCCCATGCCAAATTTTCCATTACCACAAGGGGGTTCCATGTGGCAGCCCCTAGCTCGGCCATGTGGTGCCCTTCCATTCTCCCAACAAATGGACATGTTTCGACCGTTGGTTAGTCCACATATTACCCTTGCATGTTCAACCTTCCACATCACCACCTTCCATGTCATCTACCAAGTCAACTTTTTATGTTATTTGTATGACCATACAGACTGTACGGTCAGTTTCCACGTGGCCTGTATGAACTATGTATAGTTAACATTTTTCTTGTTTGGGAAAATAGACAGAACATGATATCTCTTGCATACAAATTATGTTTGATATTGTTCAAGTTGCATTGGGATGATGAGGATGAGATATACGAAATGAATCTGTTTTCAAGAAATTCCAATAACTTTGATTTTTGAGCATTTTTTGATCCCCTGGATCATCATTTCCCTTGAAGAATAAGTCAAAGTTTGCAGCTCAGAAGGAAGGAAATAAGAATGATGCATTAGCTCTCAAGACCATTTTCAATGGACTCTCAAGTTATTTCAAAGAAAGCATGAGACAATGTACTTCCTCCAAGGATCTATGGCTAAAGCTAGAGAAGACATATCAAGGAAAAAAGGAAGACACTGAAGACAATTCCATCAATAACAATGAAGGTAAATAATCTCCAAAATCCTCTGATTGCAATAATTCTAAGTGTGATGATGTTGAATGTTTCTCTACAAGTGAAGAAGAAAATCTAGAAGTAGTTTGTGTAGAATCACATGACAGTTATCCTATAAATGAATAGGAAGATTTGTTGAAGATCAAAGATAAATTTTTATCTAAGTTAGATGATGTTAGAAGTGAAATAGGACATTACTCAATTGCTTTTAAGTATCTTTAAAAATACACCAAGGAAGTCCTAGAAAAGTACCCAAGATATACCATGGCACTAAAGAAAATCCTCAAAGAACAATAAGAAAGTAAAAAGACTCAATTAGAAGAAAAATAAGAAGAGATCAAAAGACTAAAGAATGAAATAGAAGAAAATAAGAAGGTATATGATGGAAGAAAAATAAGAAGAGATCAAAAGACTAAAGAATGAAATAGAAGAAAATAAGAAGGTATATGATGATCTTATCAAAAGTCTTGAAATTAATGTCAATCTTAAGACCAAAATCGAAGAAGCCAAAAGAATAGAGGAACTATTGAAGAATCAAGTAAATGAAAAGGAAGAGTCATTCCATAAGTTGGAAACTGAAGTTGTTGATATTATAAATAAAGTAGAGAATTCAAATACTCACATCAAGTTCATGAAAAACTCAAAAATATTGGATGATATCCTAGATAGCCAAAGATCTCCAAATGATAAATCAGGTCTTGGATACAACAAGGAAGCTATACATCTTGAAGCTAACACTTCTAAAAAGAACAAGGTAAGTCCTTAATTCTCAAAAGGTGGAAATAATGTTGCAAGTCATCCATCTACACAAAGAAAGGAAAATTTTGAAAGAACAAAGAAAGGAAGAAATCAATAATCCATCTTTACACCTCAAAGAAAATTCAAAATAGAGACAACTTCAAGATGGACACCAAAGGAAATGTATGAAATTTGTTTTCATGGTCACCGCTACTCATGTAATGACTATGGTCACAAAGCTTTGAATTACATACATTATTCAAGGAAATATAATGGAAGGTTTCATAACACCCTAAGGTGTTGGAGATGTAATCAAGTGGGACACATTGCTGCTCATTTTCACACCATGAGATGCTACAATTGTAGTGGGTTTGGCCACAAATACCAGGATTGTTGGAACACAAGAAGACACTCCATGAGGAGTTCTTCATATAGCATGACAAGAAGAACACATGAAGCTAGGAAGGAAGACAATTTTGAAAAGATGGAAGCTCAGAGCTCAAGTTATGAGAAGATGGGACACCTTCAGAAGTGGATGAAGAAGACTGAACAACTAGAACATAATGGAATCCATGAGGCAAGCTCAAGCTTGATTTTTTTTGAAGCATATGTGGGATCCTATGGGATAAGTCATGTACATACACGAGGTGACCTATAGAAATGTCGCACACATACATGAGTTGTATGTAGAATAGGATGTGTACTTGTGATAAAAGCCTTGGAAAAGAAGGCTATGAGTTGCAACATGCTTTGATGGTATAACGTTTTTTTGTAGGGTCTAACATGGTTTATTGCAGGTTTTTATGATTATATGTTGGGATGTGTATTTGATGTATGTATGGTAATGACATATGTTTGAGTGTTGAAAGTCTATCTTGGATGCATGGTACTAACCCTAGAGTGTGGATTGAGACATTTACTGTTGAGGAACAGTGTTGGTTATGTCAGTGATGAT
>ML849879.1:0-19137 GCA_009831015.1 Picea engelmannii
GACTACCCCCCTTGGCTTCCCTAGGAGTAAGCCTAGAAGGAAGAGGTTCCAGTCAAGGTGACAGTGTGGGCTGGAACTTAGACATTGTGTCTCCGAGGGCACACTAAGTGAGCAGGACTTAGCTCACGTTTGCAAGTGTGCATTAGGACGGCAACAGGATCTAATTGACAGTTTCTTCTCAGCATTTAACATTTCTTTCATCCCGAGAGAAGAAAACACAGTGGCAGATTCCTTGGCTACATCTGCAAGCCTTTTCAAAGTACCCTTGCCGCCCAAACTGAGGTATGATGTAGAAGTAAAATACAGGCCCTCCATACCTGACAATGTTAAGCATTGGAAGGTGTTTGAGGATGATCTTGAGATCAAGAAATTCTTGGAGACTATCGAGGAGTTTTTAGAGATGCATATTGATCAAGATTCTGTCTCTGAAGAAAGGTTGGATGGGGGTGAGTTGTTGAGTAAAATAGCAGAGCATGACATTATTCAATTTCCTAGCAATCACATTTCAAGGGGACTAGTCCCATTAGAAAGATTGTTCAATGGGAATGATGTGGCATTAAAGGGGAGAGTTTCAGGTGATGATGCTGACACGGCTGAGTGCAACATTGGCACACCAGAGGAGCCTAAGTTTGTCAGGCTGTCAAAGAGTTTGACCAAGGAGCAGATGGCTGAATATACTGAGTTGCTGAGAGAGTTTGCTGATGTGTTTGCATGGACCTACAAAGAGCTCAAGGCGTATGACACATTAGTCATCGTGCACAAGATCCCACTGAAAGAAGAGGCTAAGTCGTGTTATCGCTAATTCACTCCACCCCCTACTATCCCTAGGGAATTGGTTTAGTGGAATCTTCTAACAAAAGCCTGATAAAGATCATCAAAAGATTGTTAGAGGATAACAAAAGAGCCTGGGATTCAAAATTGAAATTTTCTCTGTGGGTCGATCGTGTCACAACGAAGAAGTCTCTGGGCACTTCGCCGTTTCAACTAGTCTATGGAGCAGAGGCGGTTTTCCCTACTCAACTCACCTTACCTGTGGTGAAGTTCTTTCAGGACTACGAGGGAGAACCAGATCATATGATCAGAAGAATCCATCAGATAGTGGAAGCGCAGCAGATCAGAGAACAAGTGAAGGACGCAGCTTACAGTCATCAGCAGAAGATCAAACAGGCTTTTGACAGAAAGGTTAGGAAGAAGGAGTTCGAGATCGAGGACTTGGTATTTAAGTGGGACGCACCCAGACAGGATAAAGGCAAGCACAGCAAGTTCGACGCCCTCTGGATCGGCCCCTTCAAAATCTCTGAGGTTCTCTCCAACAACACCTATGGATTGCAGGATCTGGAGGGTGAAGAGGTTTTCAACAACCCAGTGAATGGGCATTTTCTGAAAAAATGTTTTATTTGATCCTTAGACGGCTCCTCCGTTTGTAAATATTGTCTTTTAGTTCTTTGTTTAGTTTCTTTTTACATGTTTTCGGCCTAATAAGTGACTCCATAGCCCAACAAAAAGGCGACTGGAGCTGCAGAAGGAGTTCTTAGAGCATCACAGGGACGACTCTATCCCCCATGGAGCCTAATGTTAGCGATAAATGTTGTCATGAGCTCAAGAGCATTCGGGTCTGCAACCTGCACGAAATGATCAAGCGAAACACAAGAGAATCCTTGTTTTTCCAAGTAGCAGGTCAAGCGAGCGGGCAAAATGTCATCGACAGCGTCCAGGGTCTATTTTTTCGAAGCAGATCGACGATCGGTGGGTAATTGCAGTCAGCCGAGTCACGCCAAGTATAGCGCAGATGTTGTTAAAGAAGTGAACGGTGTCAGCTGTCAGATTGGCAGCAGAACAGATCTGGACTGTTGGTTCGGGAGCGGACGCTTGTCACAAGATTACCCACATCGGGGACTCGGGCATCGGAGGTTGGAAGAATAAGTCATTCGACTTCACGAGCGGCGAGGTTGCGAGAAGATCAGAACCGTCCATTGAAGAGGACGCGTGTCAGAGATCAAGGGATCTCACGAACTCGAAAGTTCGCAGGGTAAAGGCCCCAAACATTTGGTACTCCAAGTCGCGAAGGCGCAAGGAGCGAGAAGAGGACAGTCGTTGGATCCGCACGTGGGATCGTGCGTCGGAGTCTCATAAGAAAATACCCAAGGAATTGGCCACGAGGATCGCAAGTTTGCGAGGTTGCGAGATTTCGACCGTTGGAGGACAGGTGGCCATAACAAAGCGGCGAAGTGGAATACAGGTGGTAGAAGCCCTCGGGATCTCGCTGCGATAAGTCCCGAGGTATTGGCATTAGAATTCGCGAGTTGCGAAGTGTCGAGGTTCGTGTGACGTGTGGCAGAGCATAAGGTGGGACCGCATGGTCGACGGGTGGACACGCGTTGGCTGGAGATAAAGTCAGCATTCCGTTGAATTCTCGCATCTCGGGGACTCGTGAAATAGGAGGGTGAAAACTCGACGATTCAACCAGCGAGGTTGCGAGGTCGTGAGGACCCGGGCCCACAGTATTGCCTAGATGATCGAGGCCATCCATCTGAAGCGGACACCTGGCGCGAGTAGAGCCATCTCGGTGCTTTGACCATCGCGACTCCAACTTGCAAAAAGCAACTCCATCATTTTTCGAGGTGCGAGGTGCCGAGAGAATCTCGGGCCCAGGCCCACGGCATTGCCAGGAGAAGTAAGAACCGTCAGATCAAGAAGGCCGAAGCGCTGAGTTCAGTTACATAGAGGATCGTCGCAGTCTCCAAGCGCCATCGGATCCGATCTCCATATTGTTTCTCGCCTGAAGTAAATGATGACAAGAGCGGGTGGTTGAGACTTCCTCTCATTCATTAAGAGAGGGAATGGAGGTTTTGGCAAGCCGTCTACCCGAGGAGGTCTTGTGTGTCGATTTTCCCAGAGAGGCCATGCCGGAGTCCTCGACTCAACAGAAAAGTCTGTGCACGCTAGCCCAACACTTAATGGCTCAGCTACTCTCCTTACAAGAGCCATGCTTAGTTAAGATGGCTTTTAAAAGAAGACATCAGTACGAATGTGACTGAAGGGACACCCAACTTTGAGTGACTGTACACGCCTCTGTGAGGTGAAGTTTCCTGAGTATATAGACTCATTTTTTGGTGTTTTGTAAGCATCGATGGTTAAGCAGGGCTCCCGGATGTAAAGTTTTAATGAAGCACTGATACTCTGATTATGTATGAACTTTTGAGACTTCTTGCCTTATGAATGCCAGTTTCTTTCATATCTTCGTTTACATTGTGTTAGAGCAGCTCGGAATTGGAGGATCCAGTCGAGTTGTAGCTATTGTAGGATGATGTTGTAATTTATCACTGTAATAGTTGCGCCGTCTCTAATCAGTTCTTGTGATTTTCCCAACATTGAGTGACTTGGAATTGGAGGATCCAGTCAAGTCCCCTTTCAGTTTCTTGAGACCCTGAACCAAGTGGATCTTGCATTCAGAGTCTTTCTTCTGCAAACTGCCTAAAGCCTGTTGCCCAAAGTTGTTTGTTCACTTTTCTTGCTACGTCTTCCACCTGTTCATCTTTTTAATCAACCCACTGGCTGAAGTTAGGATTCCAGACCTCCTTTGTTCTTTACGTACCAAATCCAGTCCCCGAGTTGGAGTGATATCTCCTCGAACCTTTATCTCCATTTGATCACCCCTCTATAAACAAAGCGTGACATTAAACTGATGGGTGTCGGGCTCTGCTCCTGCAAGCAATCCAGGAGTGACTTCTGACGCTAACACATACCATGATACCTAGACCAATTACCTCATGGAGCAAGAGTCTTTTCCGATACAAGTCCAAGCCGATGGTGATGGATGTTGCTGCTGCTGACAAGACAAGTCTGATGAAAGAAGAGAAGGATGGGCCCTCCAGGGCCATGCTCAGGTCAATCCTACTCTCGGTACTCCATGTCTAGGACCTGTGGTCCTTGAGACATGATCTCCTAGTTATCCCTAGAAATCGGGGATAACATCTGGCTCCAACTCGGGGACATGTGCTCACCGTAGAGCGCATGAGAACCTCAACATCTCTGGCATAACCTACAAACCTACTCATACTCGAAAAGGGTATCAGTAAAAAAGGTGGGGTGGTATTGCCACCCCACAATATATATATGTATACGACTAAATAAAACAATCAATATGCAAGTGAGGAAGCAAACTATCATGAAATGCAAATGGTATAATACACGAAAAAATGCCTACCTACCTATACTTACCTGTGGAGTCAGGTCTCTGGAGGGTAGTAACGCTTGATATGTAAAGCGTTTACTAGCAGCTTTAGGATTTCTCCTTCCATGGTCTCTAGGTTGAAATAATTTGTACCTGCACAACTCATGATTTTATAAGGGCCTCCCCATAGACTGTCGAATTTTTTGTGCATGCCAGGCTTTTCTTTTCTCTTATCCCATAGTAGGACAAGATCTCCTTTGGCGAAATTTCTTTCCTTGGCTTTATGATCAAAGGTGTTCTTTATCTTTTCTTGATTTCTTGTCATTTGACCCAAGGCACCTCTCCGCGTTTCATCTATCTCTATCAGTTGATTGATCCTTCCTTGGATTGCTTCTGCATCTATGGTGTATTGTTGAGAAAAATGAAGGATAGGGATTTGGAGGTTCACAGGAAGCTTCACTTCAAGTCCATATACCAAACTCAAAAAGAGTTTTTCCTGTGGAATTTTTTGTCATTATTCAATCTGCCCATACTGCATATTTTATTTTTCTATCCCATGACTTTTTATTCTCTTCGACAACCTTCTTTAGAATATTCATGAGGTTCTTATTGGTTGATTCTGCTAATCTGTTTCCTTGTGGGTAGTAGTTGGAGGAATGGGATAGGGTAATTACATATTTGAAACAAAAATCTACCAGAGCATAGGAGCTGAAAGCTTTGGCATTATCTGTAGTGATCTTGGAAGGGGCACCGAACCTAGTTATGATCCGGTCTTCCAAGAAATTCATGACTACTTCCTCGGTGGCCTTTTTTGTAGCAATTGATTCGACTCATCTGGTGAAATAGTCTGTAGCTGTTAGGATCCACCGATAGCCATTACTCGAATTGTCTTTGAACTCACCCACAAAATCCAAACCCCATTGCTGAAAGGGTGCCTCTACTACCACCGGTTTTAAGGGTTGTGCTGGGAGTCTCGGTTTGCCGGAGAAGTACTGGAAAGGTTGACAAGATCGGACGTGCTGGTAAGTGTCTGAAAAAAGCGTTGGCCAATAATAGTCGGCCCTCAAGATCTTATGGGCAGTAGTACGAGCAGCAAAATGTCCACCACAATGCCCAGAGTGTAATTCTTCCAGTATTTTCTTTGCCTCTTCCTTGTTCACACATCGAAGTATAACACCATCAAGATTTTTCCATCCAAGTCCATCTTCAGTCAAGTAGTATTTCATAGCTCTCAATCTCAAAGCCCTTCTCTTGTAATCCACTAAGTGATCAGGGCAAGACAAGTTCTTTAGATAATAAACAATATCGGAATACCACTTGTCATGTTCTAGTTCACTGATCATTACATTTACTTGCTCATTCTTACCCATCTGTATGTCTTCCTGATTGCTTTCAGACAACATTTGGACCAAACCTTGTCCTTTTATTATCTTGGTGGGTTTTATTTCTAAGTCATACTCCTAGATTTTGGAAACCCACTTCCCTCGAGTACCCATGCAGTCTTGTTGTGATAAAACGTCCTTCACAGCTGGGTATGGGACATAAGCTTTGATTTTATTGTAACCGATGTAGTTTCTGAAGTGTTTGGGGACTTGACTAAGGCATAGGCTTGTTTCTCTATGATGGAGTAGTTTAACTCTGAGTCTCTTAGGAATTTGCTCATAAAAGCCACGGGGTGTTCATAGTTATCAACATCTTTCTGCATCAGGACACCTGCAATAGTATCCTGGGATGCAAACGAGAATATTATGTAAACTCGCAAGAAATCAGGACTAATCAAGACGGGGGCTTGGGAGATAGCATTTTTTATGTCTTCAAATGATTTGTTGGTCTCATCTCCCCAACTAAAAGCAACATCCTTTTTTAGCAAAGTGCTCAAAGGTTTTATCCTCTCAGCAAAATTTGGTACAAATCTACGGATGAAGTTGATTTTTCCGAGAAAAGATTGCAAAGCTTTCTTGTTGGCTGGAGGGCGGACATCCTTTATTGAATGGACTCTTTCAGGATCAATGGAGACTCCTCCTTGTGAGGCCACGTGTCCTAACAATTTTCCTTCATCAATCCCAAAGATAGATTTCTTGGGATTCAGCGAGATACCATACTTTCTGCATCGCTCAAAAACAATTCTAAGGTGTGAGAGATGGTCCTTCCTATCCTTGGACACAACTGTAAGGTCATCTTGGTAAATTTCTATGATCTTTTGTATGAGGTCTCTGAAGGCAAAGTCCATTGCTCTCTAAAAAGTGGCACCAGCGTTCATAAGACCAAATGGCATCCTTAAGTACATAAAAGTTCCCCAAGGTGTAGTGAATGCAGTTTTGAGTTGGTCTTCCCTTTTGAGTAAGACTTGGTTGTACCCTGAGAACCCATCTAGCATAGACATCATCCTTGCCCCTGTGACCCACTGAAGTAGATGTTCCATGTTTGGGAGGGGATAATTATCCTTTAATGACAATTGGTTGAGGTTACGGAAATCAACACAAAGGCGGATATCACCATTTTTCTTCCGAACAACCACCAAGTTTGACATCCAAGAAGAGTACCTGATAGGGGCTATGATACCAGCATGGACCATTTTTTGGAGCTCCTTTTGTATTTGGCTTGCCAACTTTGGGTTGATATGCCTCATCTTTTGTCGGAATGGTTTGGCCCCTTCTACCAAAGGTATGGCGTGTTGGATGACATCCCCTCTATCGGCTTTCAAATCATCATAGTTCCAAGCAAAGGTGTCTCTGAATTCTCTGATGAGCGCTAGTATTTCCTTTCTTTCTTTCTCGGTGGTCCCTTTTCCTATTTTGACCATCCTTGGGTCCATCTCTGTACCGATATTGAATTCTAGGGCCTCTTCAGCTTGCTTGTTGGTTCTCTTTCCCTTAAAAACATCATGCCTATCGAAAAGGTTTTCTAGGGGAATACAACCCTTTGGCAAGGTATTGTTTTGCAGGTTAATGACTTCCAGATCCATGGAATCGTCTAGGAAAGAAACTTGCGAATCGATAAACACTTTGTTGTTCTCCATGAATCTGATAATTTGATGATCATCCTCGAACACCTGCCAATGTTCCAAATTGTCGGGAACAGAAGGCCTAAAAAGAACTTCCATCTTGCATAGGTCATGAAAAAGTCCTTCACATGGCTGTAAAGTAGAAGCAGAGACAGCCAAAGCATCAGCCACATGGTTTTCTTCTCGAGGAACGACTTCGATTGACACTTTTTTGAAGGATTTTGAAAGGGTTTGAGCCACATCCCGATACTTTTTCAACTTTTCATTTTTAGTGGCAAATCTCATCAAAACTTGTGACACAATGAGGTCTGAGTCTCCTTTTACTTCCAGGATTGTAACACCTTTGTCAATTGCTAAATTGAGACCTAGTATCAAAGCTTCATACTCGGCAACATTGTTGGTGCAACGAAATTCTAGCCTATATGAATGGTAAAAGACTTCACCTAAAGGGGCTGTTAAAACTACTCCTGCACCTGATCTAGAGCTTGAGTGTGATCCATCGAATTCTAAGGTCCAGATTCCTTCGATCTCCAACGACATCCATACCTAACTTCCCTTCTTGGATGAACCAATTATTAAGGCCGCTATCAATGCATATAAGTTGGTCATTTGGATCATTAGAGGTTTCAACTGGGGAGCCAATGAGGGGCTCATTGTAGATGGTGAAGAAACCCCCTTCGGGATGAGGGATGGTTGCTTTGGACTATTGTTTATGAATACTTCCATTCAAAATCTCTACGAGATCTTTGTGAAGAATGATCCCCAAATTATTCACAACATCTATGACGACCATGTTTATCAAGAAGGGAGCACTAGGGTAGGAGTCAAAGGCCACCTCGAGGTTATTAATGACCCCTTTTGCAAAATCTCCTCCGGTATTTGTTTGTGAGAGGTTCAGACCTAATTGATATATTACCTCTTCAGTCATCATGTTGGTTGTGGCATTTGGGTGCAGGAGATAGTTGCGGAGGAGGAAATCTTTGACTTGGAGAGTGGCATAAAAAGGTGTGGACTCACAAACTTTGGAAACAGGGTGTCCCACTTGGTGGATAAAAAGAGAGAAATCTTTTGAAGGATTCCGCTCAACGTTTTCAGGTAAGATAACTTCAACTTCATCCTCTGGATGGGTCATTTTCAAAGGGGGTTCTTGGGAAGGTATAATACTTTCATGGAAAAGGCTCCATTTTCTCTTAGTGGGAGCAAGTTCGACCTAGAGGATCCTTGGAGGTTCAGGTTCCACAATAGGCTCATTACCAGGATCCCATAGTTCACAATTTTGATGAATGTAATATTCAAAATCAAGGTTCCTTTCAATCTGAAAGGCTAGGTCTTGTGCTTCCTCTAAAGTTGTTGGTGACCGGTCCTTGACGTTGAATTGCAAGGTTCCTTCCAAGGAGGACAAGAAATGATCGATGGTGGATTGCTCTAAGGCCACCTTTGATCGGACTCTTTTGAGGAGAAGGTTGAACCTATCATTGAAATCTCTAACACTCTCACAGGGTCCTTTGCAAATGCTAAGGTATTGGGAAAAAGAGTCCTATGAATGCTCACTATCACACCACCTTATTTTAAAGGCCTTTTGTAGTTCTTCAGGGTTTTTTATACTTCCTTTAGGGCACCTATGGATCCAAACTTTAGTATCCCCCACAAGAGAGCTTGCGAAAATCCTCATGAAGACATCAGGATGTTCTTGACCATCCAAATGAAAATCAAAACTATCATAGAACTGGGTCCAATGTGAGTTTCCAGGGATACCTTTTCCTGAGAAAAGTGGTAGCCAAGAATTTTCATCCTCAGGTAAGTCATGCAGCTCCCCTTGGATGTTACCAAAGTCAAAACAGTTGAAACTCTCTGAGTAAGACCATTTGTGAGGATCGAGATTAATTGGCGGTGCAGAGCTTGTTAGGGTGATAGTGGTCACAGTGGAGGGATTTGAGTATTGTCTCCCACTACGGGTCGTCATCGGTGGAGTCACCAGATAATTTGCCTGAAATTATTAAAGGATAAGGGAAAGCACCCTAGTGGAGTCGCCAGGTAAGCTTGTAAGATAAGGCTCTTGAGGCAAGGCTTACCGAAAAGATTTGTCTTTGAGGAAGATTGACTCAGTGTTCCCCGACAACGATGCCAAAATGTTATCGCACAATTTATAGCTAGGTCAACAGGCTAGAGGACAGAGGCCAAACTTGAGTAACAGGAACCTTCCCCACCCAATGTCACCTCAATGGGGAGGTTCTTTCTATTCAGGGAGGTTAGCCCAGGGGAGACGTCCCCGGTAACCTGGGGTTTTGAAGAGGCAAAGATATAAAGGTTAAGGTCCAAGCTCCTCCTCACAGGTTACCACCAAGGTCAGATAGTCCGGCTAATCAGCCAATAAATGAAGTGTATGCCAAAATGAGAACACCTGCCCGGAACAAGACAATAGCAAAGAATATATGCAGGCTATAATTCAGTGGGTTAGTACTTCATGTAACTATCTGACATCAATATGTAATCAATGTAAAACAACAGATATTAATGAGATCAACGTTTGTCAATATAGCAATGGAAAAGTATCAATTCATCAATAACTATTGAGATGATGTAGCCAACAATGTATTTAACCAATCTTTTACTCAGTAAATGATTTCAATCATCATCTAATTGCTTATCATTTAAAGGTACTACGTCAAGATGGAATAACCAAGTGTGACATGAGCCTAGTTAGGGTTAGCTAGTTAGTTAGGGTTTCAAATTTAAAAGTTTTGAGAGGTTGTTTGAGCACTATCACTTCAACGTTGTGTGTCTAAGATCAGTGCCTAGGGGTAGATGGAGTCAATTAAGGAGAGGAAACAAAGTTGAAGGAATAAAGGTTAAGGACAAGAGGGAAGGGTTCTAGAGTGCTGCAATGGCAAGGCCCTAGAATCAAAACCCTAGGGGAAAGAGGCTTACTCCGGTGTTGCTTAAGCAAGGCCTCGTGCTCTTTCCTCCTTCCTTAGGTCAAACTTGGCAAAATGGCTAGCATAAAAGATAAGTTAAAACAAGAGGATGAGATGAGGGAAAGTGTTGCAATGGCAAGGCTTTATCACCAAACCCTAGAAGATGGACAGCCCTAGGTGTAGATAACCTAGGTCTGGGACGTCCCCTCCTCAACCTTTAAAAATCACAGCTAGCACAAGGGAAAAAGTCAATAGAGTGTAGCAAAGGCTAGGCTCTTCCTTCCTTTTTCAATGGCTGAATATTTCTCTCTAAGGGGACATGAAACAAGGACCTACTTGTGTGCTTGTCACCTAGGGTTTTAAACCATTATTTCACCTTTTTCATCCTTTAAACTCATTATTACAAAATTACATTTTTGCCATTGTTTGGACTTTAGCAATTAAAATTGTTGTTTTTGACTGACTAACACAATTGGGTATCTTCAACATGAATTATTGTCTCATCCTCATGAGTTTCCCCTACATCTTCAACTGTTCGACAAGGAAGATCTACTTCGTTCAAGGATTCCATTTCTTCTTCCTTCTCTGAATCATAAAACAAGGCACTGTCAAGATCCTGAAAAGGAAAGTGACTAACCTTAGTCTCTTCTTCTTGTGTAGGGGAAAAAGGCTGATGGATGGATTCATCAGAGAGAGGAGGGCATGTCGATGCTTCATCATCTCGTTCATGCTTCAACTCCTCAACTATTCTTTCAGCAACCCTTTTCTCTTGGAAGACCTCATCAAGAGCTTTCCCCTTAGCATTTCGTTGGTCAATAACTTGTTCCCTTTCTTCTTGGAAATCAGCAGTAAAAGTTTCAAGGGAAACTACTCTTTCTAGACTGAGAGTGTCTAAGGTATCTTCAGGATCATTCATTTTGGTTCCTAGGGAGAAGATGTGTTTTTCTTTGGACGAAAAGATATTTTCCTCGATTTGCATGGCCATGTTACCAACTTCATAGAGTGTTTTTGGCCTCTTTTTACTTAGGAGAAACCCTAAATGTACCAAGAGTGCATTGGTAAAGAGATACACGAGGTACTTGTCCTCGGGATAATGGTCTCTAGGAATCTGATACAACAATCTCTCAAATCTATTTCAGAATTCCCAGATAGTCTCATTTTCAGTTTGTTTTGCACACTGGAGTCTTTTTAGTAATGTTTGGATATATTCCAATTTGGTACCCCATTTTTTGAGAAATATTTCTTCTAACTGGTCCATAGATGCGATTCTAGCTACAGGGAGACCATCATACCATTTTCTAGCATTCTCGTGAAGAGTGGTAGAAAAATGTTTCATCACCAAATCTTCAACATCGTCACTACCAGGATGGAGTTGAAAGAAAGCCCAAAAATCACTCATGTGATAGTCAGCTCTTTCTCCATCACTTCCAGTGAATCCAGGGAACCACTTTTCGTACTTCAGGGGCATTTGTCGGGGGTATCTCGAGATTTTACTCATGTCTAGGGGTTTGAAACTTCCTGGGTCCCATTGAGAAGTCATGGTTGGCTTCATCATCAGTGGAGTCGCCAGATAATTTCCTCGAAATTATCAAAGAGATAAGGGAATCAACCTTAGTGGAGTCACCAGGTAAGCTTGTAAGATAAAGACTCTTGAAAAAAGGCTTACCGAAAAGTGTCATCTTGAGGAGAATTTACTTAGTGTTCCCCAACAATGACGCCAAAATGTTATCGCGCAATTTTTACTAGGAAGTAAAGGAAAGGTGAAAGAAGGGCAAACTGGTGAAACTGAGACTATCCTACCATTGTCACCTCGATAGGATAGCTCTTTCTGTTTACGGTGGTAGGCCCAGGGGAGACGTCCCTGGTGACCTGGGGTTTTGAGAAGGCAAAGGCTTATAGATAAGTTAAAGTTTTCCCCCCTCACAAGTCACCACCGATCAGAAAGTCCGGCTAAACAACCAATAAAGAAGGTGATAACCGAAAGTACAGGTGATAACCAAAAGTGTACCTTCTCGAGAGAAAGCAACAAGAAAAACTATACATGTGCAAGATCACTTGCTTGGTTAGTACTTTATATAATCAAGGACATTCTGATATAAAGAAATTGATAGACAATATTGATGAATCAAATCAGTGATGTACAATACTAATGATTACAATATATCACTTCACAATAAATGCTAAAGAAAGCTTCACAATGAGCAAGAGCGTTTTATCATCCATATAGTAATACCATCATTCATTTAGAAGAAAAGACTATCATGCATTAGCCAATCGTTCAACTTGCTTAAAGAAGCCAAAATGTTGCAAAGTATAACTATAAGCCAAATGGATAATGGAAGCAATAGGGTTAGAAGGTTAGTCTAGGCTAGGGTTAGAATATGTTAGCAATTATTCAAAGGTATTGGTTGTTTGAATTTTGTGCTCAAGGCACTCCCAACAATGAGGTCTTAGATAAGTGCATTCATAGGGAAGATGGAGTCAAAGGGTAGCGAAAAATGTTGAGGAAGCACAATGATAATGGAGGGCTAGAGACAAGAGGGTTTGGTGGGGAAGTGTTGTTGAGCCAAGGCTTCAACAATCAAACCCTAGGGGAAAACGGCTCACTAAGGTGTAGAAATCCTAGGCCTTGGTGCATTTTACTCCTTCTCTAGCTCAATGATAAGATAAAAATGGCTAGCATAGGTAGGGCTAAAGACAAGAGAGTTTGACGCTGAAGTGTTGTTGAGCCAAGGCTTTAACAATCAAACCCTAGGGGAAAATGACTCACTAAGGTGTAGAAACCCTAGGTCTTAGTTTGTTTTCCTCCTTCTTTAGCTCAATGAAAAAAATAAAAATGGCTAGGATTGAAGAGGACAGGTAGGGTGTTGCAAAGGTAAGGCCCTAAAAATGTCTTCAATAGGTAAAATGGCGAATTGGCACAATCTAATGGGGACATGAAATAAGGACACCAACATGTGCTTATTCCCTAGGGTTTAATTCAGCAATTTCATTAACAAAATGCAAGTAAAAGACTATAACCATTCAAATAAGGGAAAGATTGCAGAAATTAACTTACATTCACCAAGTATCATTAAGCCAAACCCTAGATGTAAACCTTCCAACAAGAAAAATGCCAAAAATAGCTAAGAGAAGCCTTCCTTCAACAAGTGCGCCACAATTTCAGCCAATACCACTAAGAGGGCCGAAAATTTCAGACCTCACCAAGTGGTGAGTGAAAGATCATTAAAGATAAGAGAGTTTTAGCTGTCCATTTATACAATAGCAATGACCTTAATTAAATTTTAGGTCACCAAAAGGTCAACAAGGCCAAAATACATAATAATATTGTTTTACATTAAAATGTCATAATGAAACCCTAATGAAGCAAATAATGAGGATGTCATGCCCTTTTAGGGCGACATTATCCCTTTCTAGGGAAAATGTGGCCTCCTGGAGAAAAACGTTAGTCCTTCTTGGGCCTCTGGAAGTTGTCACACATGCCAAACATGCCATAATTGCCTCCGGATGTTAGGTGTAGTCAAACGACTAGTGAAACCAATCCAACGATGTCCCACAATACCTACCTTTGTGATTCATCATAAACCAAAACAGTGATAAGTTAAGGCCAAAAATAACATGGGTTAGAGAATATATCGTGTCATTGGAAATCATAAGGTCTAACTCATGGAGGCGGGTGGGAGGGATAAAATCATGCCAAGTCAATCTCTGAGGAAAGTGCTCAATCCACTTCAGGAAGGGATCGTGAAAGTACAAAGGTTCAAAAAACTAACTCATAAGGTCTGAAAGCTTGTTACCTAGGACATCCTCATAATCTGAAATCCTGGAAGGGATTGACAAGGATCTAGAAGACGATTGCCAAACTTTCAAGGGAAAGTTGAAAAACTGAGATGACAGACTTAAACTTGAAGTATTCAACCAACCCTTGGACTCTAGGATTTTCCCCAGAGGAAACTCAATATCAAAGACATATTTCCCAACTATATCTCTAGATACAAACCAAAGTAAAGTAATCGGAGGTGGCTGAGGAAAGTTGTCACAAGGATCCTTCTTCAAGCAAACAATGTCCTTACTCCTATCAAGACCTGAGCACAACGGTGGTTGATAATCATATTCATGGAATGAATCCAAGTGCTCAGAGGAGTACTCATCAAAACCCTCAAGGTAAGACCGAAAATCATCAAGAAAACAAGGTACTAGGTCATCCTTGGGTGTTTGGAAAATATGGTAAATGTATTATCTCCTTGTTGCCACTGGCCAAAACAAAAAGTATCCTGTAGTGATAACTGTGAAGGAAACACTTGGGAATGATTCTCAATGTTGTAAATGGGGAAAGATATTTTCCTCGATTTGCATGGCCATGTTACTAGCTTCGTAGAGTATTTTTGGCCTCTTTTTACTTAGGAGAAACCCTAAATGCACCAAGAGTGCATTGGTAAAGAGATACACGAGGTACTTGTCCTCAGGATAATGGTCTCTAGGAATCTGATACAACAATCTCTCAAATCTATTTTGAAATTCCTAGACAGTCTCATTTTCAGTTTGTTTTGCACACTGGAGTCTTTTTAGCAATGTTTGGATATCTTCCAATTTCATACCCCATTTTTTGAGAAAGATTTCTTCTAACTGGTCCATAGATGTGATTCTAGCTACAGGGAGACCATCATACCATTTTCTAGCATTCCCGTGAAGAGTGGTAGAAAAAAATTTCATCACCGAATCTTCAGCATCATCACTGACAGGATGGAGTTGAAAGAAAGCTCAAAAATCACTCATGTGATAGTCGGCTCTTTCTCCATCACTTCCAGTGAATCTAGGGAGCCACTTTTCGTACTTCAGGGGCATTCGTCCGGGATATCCTGGGATTTTACTCATGTCTAAGGGTTTGAAATTTCTCGTGTCCCATTGAGAAGTCATGGTTGGTTTTGTCATCAGTGGAGTCACCAGATAATTTCCTCGAAATTATCAAAGAGATAAGGGAATCAGCCTTAGTGGAGTCTCCAGGTAAGCTTGTAAGATAAAGACTCTTGAGAAAAGGCTTACCGAAAAGTGTCGTCTTGAAGAGAATTGACTTAGTGTTCCCCGCCAACGATGCCAAAATTAATCATGCAGTTTGTACTAGGAAGTAAAGGAAAGGTGAAAGAAGGGAAAACTGGCGAAATTGAGACTATCCTACCACTGTCACCTCGATAGGATATCTTTTTCTATTTAGTGTGGTAGGCCCAGGGGAGACGTCCCTAGTGACCTGGGGTTTTGAGAACACAAAGGCTTATGGATAAGTTAAAGTTTCCCCCCCTCACAAGTCACCACCGATCAGAAAGTCCAGCTAAAAAACCAATAAAGAAGGTGATAATCGGAAGTACAGATGATAACCAAAAGTGTACCTGCCCGAGACAAAGCAACAAGAAAAACTATACATGTGCAAGTTCACTTGCTTGGTTAGTACTTCATATAATCAAGGACTTTATGATATAAAGCAATTGATAGACAATATTTTTGAAGAAAATCAGTGATGTACAATAGCAATGATTAAAATATATCTGTAATGTCCCATTTCCCCTAGGCAGTCAGAATACCGTGGTGGTTTATCCAATTTCCCGTAAACCATTAGATGGACAAGCTAGGGAAATGATATTAGTAAAGTCACTTTCGAATTATAAAGTGAAACTTAGGAAAAGTGAGTTTATTAATATTAAACCCCTCTTTGAGGGTATTTCTCTCCAATTATTAATTAAAATAATATTTTAATGGAGGAAAAAGGAAAAGTGAAAGACAAAAAGGACGATGGAGGATTGGAGAGGCATTGTTGAATAATCATTTTTGAGAAAATTGTTGTGGGAGAAGCTTGCGAGCTTGAGACGAGGGTTTCGAAACCCTTGGATGAGAAAATTCGGTTTCGAGGTTGAAAAAATACCTTCCTAGCTGAAGATAAGAGAAGCCACTCAGGATTTTCATTTGTGGACAACGGCATTGTGATTCGGAGAGTTCATTGATCAAGGTTTCATTGCAGATTTGGCAAGAAGGAGGACAGTTTCTTTGGCACTTGGGCCGTGTTGGGTATTCCCTTGGGAGCTGGGCGCGTCCCTTCTTCCTGGCAGCGTATTAACTATTGTGGGTGAGTTGCATCTTCCAAAAATTCGTGGTGGCTGTCTCTGCTGAGTATTCCTCCCATGGGCTGCGCGCTGTGAAGACAGGCCGTGTTTTTCCCATCCCTAGAAGCTGCGAGTTCTCCCTTGCTGTGTGGAGGTCAAGAGGAGTGGTTGTTGGTTGACTTCTCCTTGATGCTGGTCGACTCCAACCTTGGATGAGTTCTGTATATGGAGGGACGTTGAGAACTGCCAAATCTCTCAAATCGTGGCAGAACCATAACCACATACAGCGTTCTAGTAAGCAATTCGTGTGGGCAGATTGAAACGTGTTTCTTGGCTGTGTATGAGGGGTGGCTTCAAGCTTTCTGTAGCAGCCGTTCTCTTCATTTTGGGAGGTACTTCTATTACATTTTGATTGTATTTACACAGCAGTAATATAAAATAAGGAACAGCCGTTGTTTACTGAATTGATCATATGAATATGGGTGTCTTTTCTTTATAATTTTATGGGTTTTCCTTATATGTCAAATTACATGTTGTGCATCATATTGTGGAGGTATAAGAGGATGGAAAATCAATAAAACAACCAGCAAACCCAAGTAAACCACTGCAAACCATTCAAATTTCATCTACAACCATCAATTACAGAGGTTTGCCAAATGTTTGACGAAAGTCCAACATCAAACTAGAGGGATTTTCCCTACTTTTCCGACTTAGAATATTTTAGTGGTATCAGAGCATGATCTTGGCCAGCTGTGGGTGACATTGATGACTAAGGAAGGGCTGTAAAACATCACTTATAGGCGCAGGAGGTATAGAAGCGTAGAGGGCAGAGAAGAAGAAATGGAGGGCACTCCACGAAACAATGCAAATCTGCCAGAGGACAGAGAGGATGGGTTGATCAGAGGGCTTATGAAAGCCTTACAGGATATTGCAGAGGGTCAGAGAGAGACCCGAGAGTTCATGGGCAGAATCACAAGTTATGCTCTAGGGAGCAAGCACGGTGAAGAAAAGGGGGAGAGCAACAAGAGAGGGCAGATGGAAGAAGGGGGAAACACACATAGACCTCATATGGAGGTGATCACTTCCAGGACCGGCCCTCAGAACCGCCCTCATGACTATAGCGAGATTCCTAGATCTACCATGCCTAAGTTCTTAGGACCAGCGGAGACAGGTACAGGAGGGCAGGTAGAGCAGGACGAGCCACTAGCAGCTTATTTTCAGGAATACAAGGCCATGGATCTAGATTTGAGAGAAGCTATGAATTTTGCCGAGTTTTGTAGCTTCAAGGGGAGAAACAGGCCGAGATTCTTCAACAGGGGTCCCACACAGAGCTATGAGTTACAGCGCACAGTGGGAAAACTCACTTTGCCATACTTCGATGGGACGTCAAAGTGCACTGCACGAGCTTGGGTGCAAAAGCTCGACACCTACTTCCAGTTGAACCCCATGGCAGAGACTGATGCCATTAAGTTGGCGACATTGCACTTGGAGAGTGAGGCACAGGACTGGTGGTACCATGGGATGTCCACTCTAGAACATGCCCATATAGTCACCTATGTTGAGTTTACAGGGAGACTAGTGCATAGATTTGACAGGAGAGATCCCGAGTTGTCTTTCAGAGACTTGGCACAGTTGAAACAAACTGGTTCGACAGAGGCCTTTATATCAGATTTCCAGAGGATATCAGTGATGGTCATCGATATCTCCAAGTCCGGATTGGTGATGCTGTTCATAGAGAGGCTAACCGAGCCACTTCGAGGATGGGTGAAGGCTTATAAGCCTACTACACTACAGGATGCAGTTAGCAGAGCTAGAGACCTATAGGAGTCAGTACCCAGGCCCAAGTTCACCCCGAGACCGAACTTCCCCACGAAGTTCAATGACAGGGGACCACCACAGAGGGACAGCACAGGACAGCAACAGAGGGACTGGGCAGGACAGCCACAGAGGGACTGGACAGGCAGGAACAGGATGGACGATGCTACCAGGCAGGATCTAAGGAGGAGGAAGCTGTGTTTCAGTTGCCAGGAACCATGGGTACCAGGTCACAGGTGTGCGGGCAAGGCCAAGGCACACTACATAGAGGTCTTCTCAGATAGCGGGGAGGATGAGGAGACAGGAGAACAGGGGCAGGAGGAGGACCCACCGATGGCAGAGGCAGAGCAGGCATCGATGGGAAAGCAGGAGACTATAGCATCACTCTCAGGGATTCCCAGGTTTCATACCTTCAGGATGAGAGGAGGAGTACAGGGACACAGAGTGACGGTGTTGGTGGATGGTGGGGCATCCCACAATTTTATCGATGCTTCATTGGTAGAGCTAAAGGGAATTACCACCGAAGTCTTTGAGGGCTTTTCAGTGATCATACCAGGGGAGAACACCCTAAACTCTACCAGATACGTCCCACAGATGACATTGAGCGTAGGGAACTACACCATCACAGAAGACTTCTTCGTGGTGAAGGTGCCTGACACCAATGTGGTATTGGGTGTCCAATGGTTATACTCCCTATGGAAGTACACCACCAACTACTAGACTATGGAGATGGAGTTTCAGGGACGGGATGGCAGGAGGGTGGTTTTAAGGGGCATGAACACTTACCCTCCCGAGGTAGTGATTGCAAAGAGGATGGAGGCAGTGATGAGGCAGGACGACATTGCATGGGTTGCAGAGTTTTGGATTTCAGTACAGAAGCCTAAGGGCAGGGAGCCTAATTTTTTGAGAGAGATAAAGGCCTTGCTTAAGAAGCATCAAAAGGTCTTTGGTGATATACCTCCAGGTAGGCCTCCAGATAGGGGCTTTGAGCACACCATCGAGTTAGAGGAGGGCACAGGAGTAGTGATTACCACCCCGTATAGGCACCCCAAGGCCTATAAGGATGAGATCGAAAAGACCATCAAGGAGCTACTGGCAATGGGCCACATCAGACCGAGTTCGAGTCCTTTCGCTTCT
>WSFP011364822.1:0-32452 GCA_009831015.1 Picea engelmannii
AGTATATTACTAAACTAAAGGAGATCAAGTAGGTGCAAACAGAGTCAGTATGGGATTATGATCAACACTTTAAGCATGTAATGGGAAGACCTACTTTCCATATTCCATATCAACAACATCAAGAGTGGTTCATTGTAGGTTTACTACCCCACATTCGTAGACCACTAATTCAACAGAAGATTGCGTCGCAGCTCGAGGAACTGGAAATCACAATGAAATTAGAGTTGCCAGCGGCATGAGACACTGGGGGAATGGCACAATTTCAGACACAGTTATCCACATTAACAATTTAGCTAGATGAGGTTACCAAAGGAAGGGGAAAACGAGAACAAATTTGGTGTACCAAGTGCAGGATGGAGGGACACCACAAGGATGAATTCCCAACTCTCGTGCAGTACTTGGCAGTTGGCGCACCGATCCCACTACCCGGAGGAGGATACTTCGATATCTTTAGGAAATGGGGTCATCATCCCACTCAGTTTCCATTACTCTAGAAATACTAGAGTACTCCAAATAACTTGTTTTGCAACTTTTGCAAATTGGTAGGACATGACAAAAAGGATTGTCATGTGTTTGGCCTACTAAGGGAGCCCGCATTAGTATATACATGATCTAGGAAGAGAATATCGGTGTCGATGGGAGTGGTGTGCAATATAACACTCATATAGGTTTCAATTAGGGGAACAAAGAAAATTTTGGCAGAGGCTGAGGTAGAGGGAATTTTGGTCGAGGAGGACAAGGACCAATTATCTATTATAACTGTAATCAATCAGGACACTTGGCCCAAGATTAGAAGAACACGTGTACCATGTGTACATATTGCATAGCATTGGATCACACAACAGAGGAATTTCCTCAACTAGTTGAAAAATGACATGCTAGAGGCAACCCAAATCATAATCTGCATCAGAACTAGAATGTGAAAATGATATCAGTTGAAAAACGTAGTGAAGGACCAAAAATCGCAATCATTACACGTGGAGGAGCTCGCAGAGGCGCTGATATAGAAACTCAAGGAAATAAAATGGAGGAGTGGATAAGGAATTCAATGGGGCCTATGCCAACATTCAACCCTTAGTAGGAAAAAGAGACATATCAAAGTGCATGAAAGGAAATAATTGAACCACATGGGGAAGCGTCCACATCATCGCTACCTCATATAGAAGACCCAGTGGTACCTGAAAATCCAAGTGCGCAAGTAAGTACAGTAACCAAATTCTTAAGGAGTTGTGTAGAACTAATGAAGGATAGAAATGCGCTTAGTATATTATACAAAATGATTTATCATTGCACAAAAGGAAGGGACAACCCTATCACACATCGAATGGTAAACCAAGTACTGCGTAGGAAGAGAACCAATGGGGAATTCAAGTTTAATGCGTAGATTGGGGAATATAATGTGGATAGTGTTATACTAGAATTAGGATCAGATTTCAATGTACTACCTAAGAAGACATGGGGTATGATGGGTGAACCTAAATTGATATGGTCTTCTGTCTAATTAAGGCTCATGAATCAACATAAGATAGTGTTGATCGGGAGACTGACAAAGGTACCTGTAAACATCAATGGGGTGCGTAGCATGGAAAATTTTGAAGTAATTGACATCATAGATGCTAGTCAACCATATCCATATTTAATGGGACTAGAATGGGAAGTTGATAACTAGGAAATTATTAACTTGAAAAGAAGGGAGATGATATTCGAGGTTGGGGATCTAAAGGTTATTGCACCCTTGGACCCATTAGAAGGGAAGAGATATAGAGAGTCGGTAAGAGATAACAACATGGACAATTTATATAATATTACTATTTGGATGGAGGATTATGTCGAACCAACAACGGATGGGGTGCTCAGTTGGAGAATTTTTAGTTCGTGCGCATAAGATTTAGAAGCTGGTCTAGAGAATTGGCAGCAGAGGATGCATGAAGTATCAACTAGAATATGTTCCCGTATAAACCGATCCTTGCACTGGATTGGCACAAAACTCTATGACCCACCTAGATACGATGGACTAGAAGTTAATATGTTTATAAAATAATTTGAATTACAGGTACCTGAACAATAAAGGATGTTAGCAGTAGATGTCATCTTAAAAGAAGCTCTAGCTAGATGGTGGAAAACACATAGAAAGAGTATTAACAATTGGGCACAATTTAGTAGACTCATGCAGATACACTTTGGACATGAAGAAGAAGTAAGTGCATAGATTACAACACCCATGGAAAAGTTTCTAAATAAAGAATTCAAGTTCCAATGGAATGAGGATTTCCAGAAGGGGCCGGACATACTGAAGCAGAGATTGGTCACTACACCTATTTTAGCCTTTCCATATTGGGGAAAAGAGTTCAATGTCCATGTCGATGCATCATCCATTGCACTAGGAGAAGTACTATCACAACTGGGTGAAGGCACAATCGATCATCTGATTGCATTCGTGAGTAGGAAACTCTCTATATTTGAAAAAAATGATACCACTACCAAACACAAATACCTAGCCATGGTCTATGCGCTTCAGAAGTTCAGAAACTACCTACTTGGGTCTCACTTCAAGATGTACATAGACCATTCTACATTAAAATACTTAGTCAATAATCCTGTCTTAGGAGGCAGAATATGCAGATGGTTGTTACTATTTTAGGAATATGATTTTGAGATCATAATAAAACCCGGGAAACTGAATGCAAGAATCAATCATCTCTCACAGATATTGACAGGAGAGGATGCGGGAAATTTGGATGATAATTTCTTGGATGCACAGTTATTTGCAGTCAATATGGTGGATGATTATTTCGGGGACATTGTGGAGTTTCTACATATATGTGTGGATCCCTTCGACATGACAGTGGTGCAGAAGAAATAATTGGTCATCAAGGCAACAAAGTATCAATTAATTACAGGGAACTTGTATAGGTTAGGCGTATATGGAATCCTAAGGTGTTGCGTACTAGAAAAAAAATGAACAACCATATTGGAGGAAGCACACATCGACATTGCTGGAAAAAATTATGCAGGAAAAGCAACGACGCAAAATATTTTATGCGTAGGGATTTAGTGGCTTACATTATTGAAAGACATGAAGGAGTATTTTTAGTCTTGTGACGTATGCCAAAGAGTGGGTAAACCATCTCGACATGATGAAATGCCCTTAAATCCACAAGTTGTGTTGCAAGCATTTGATAAGTGGGATATTGATTTTGTGGGTCCAATAAACCCACAAGCAAGGAGATCAGGAGAAAGGTACAACATCACTGTGACTGAGCATTTAACCAGGTGGGAAGAAGCAAAACATGTTACTGATTGCACTGTAGATATTTTCGCATAGTTTCTATTTGAGAATGTAGTCACCAGGTTTGGATGTTTGTGCATACTACTTAACGACCATGATATGCACTTTCTTAACCAAACCATTGCTACATTAACTGAGGAATTTCAGATTCATCATAAAAAAAGTACACCATATCACCCTTAGGATAATGGCACAGTGGAAGCTTTCAATAAAATATTGGATAATGTGTTGACCAATATCTGCAATGTTGGAAGAGATGATTGGGACTTATGCATCCTTGCGATATTATGGGAATACATAACTACAAGTAAGAAGCTAATAGGGAAGACATCGTTATGGTTGGTCTATGGACATGAAGAAGTAATGCCAATGGAGGTCATTGTACCTAGTCTGCGCACTGTAGAAATCATAGAGCTTTCAGACGCAGGTGCAATAGAGGAGAGATTGGCACAGTTAGTCCAACTGGAGGAGGACAGGTTTTTGGCTAGATTCCATCAACAGGTGCAGAAATCCATAGAGAATGCCTGGCATGATCGACATATTAAGACCAAGAAATGCCAAGTCGATGACTTGGTACTACTCTACAACAATAAGTATCTACAACACCCAAGGAAGTTTTGCATGCACTTGTTAGGGAAGTAGGTGATCCATTGGATAACAGAGACAGGTGTTACACGGTTGGGAACCTTGGATGGACATATCTTGGATGAAATGGTGAATGGAATTCAACTGAAGATCTATAGAGACAACCAACATTCTGCACAGTGACTTGTGCAGCATAGAAACCCCTGTATTATAGTAGATGTACCATAGTAGCAAGAAAAACAAGAAAAACCACATAAAAAGTAGAAAAAGGGAAAAACCATAAAAAGTTAGTGATAAGAGAAAGGAAGAGAGTAAGAAGAATCCCAAGGTATCAGAACTTTCACAGTTGGAATGATCATCATACAAGAAGTAAACATTGCGTCAAAGTTCCACGAGAATATAGGGACATGCCCGCCTGTGACGAGAAACAAAGTAATGCACGAGGTGGCATGAAAAGACCATTAAATACAATTAGGCATGAAAAATACAGTTGGATGGCCATTGTGACGGGTCATTAAATAACTGTGGCAACATTAAATCCAAAAAGTCACCGGAAATCTTAGAGTGATCAACAATACATAAGGATGATGATAAGGTGGATTTGGCACTTAAAGATCATTTAGTTAACCATTTACCCATTTCAATTCTAGATTGGACAAGGTAGTTAAGGCAAGATAAGACAGGTCTACTTGGCACAAATACACCATAAACTAAGTGGGGAGAAATTTATAAGTTATATTTCCATGCAATCCAGAGATAACATAACAGAGTGACCCAGGACAAGTTACGACAACTCACACAAATATAGAGAGTTCATCCGTAAGCTCAACAGATATCAGAAATGTCACCACCGAGAGTAGAAGCACCCTTCAGTGCAGCAAGAAAATAGTCTAAGAAACTAGTAGATGTTGAGGTCAAAGAAGTGCTCAGACCTTAAGCCCCGTCACCTCCAAAAACAAATTACATAAATTATTTACCTCTGAGGATGGATGACTTTCCCTTAATCATAGTACCGTCGAAATATCCATTACCCATAGCACCAGTCCCGAAGGGTGTTAGGAAAGATGAGGACATGCTCAACAAGGTGGCCAACTTGAAGTTTATGGATCATGACATCACGAACAGGCAGAAGTTCCCTGAGTTGGCCAGGGATCAATATTTATGCACAAAGACATACCCCACTACAGGAAAAACTCGGGTGGAAGCGCAGGCATGGGAATTAGGTCTAGAGAAAGTTGGGATACTTAAGTTGTTCGAAATTTCACATTTCAGACGGAGTATCGAAATCAATTATTGTGTCAAGGTATTGCTTAGTTTCATCCATGGGGGAACACTTTGGATAGATACCCTAGTTTCAATTGATACAACACTAATTTCACGCATTACAGGGTTGAGCAAGGAATGCGAAGACTCGGCCTTATTGTTTATAAAAATGGGAGAGTGAGCCCTCTTTGAGACCACAAAATAAAAGTACGATACATTATGAGGAAAACGTGGTCTGGATGTAAAGAGCATCAATGACCCATAGGTAAAGTTCACGACGCAAGTTTTGGCCTACCATTTATTACGTAAATGTCGAAAGGATGAGGTCCCAACGATTGTCATCGTCACGACAAAGAGATGCAAGGAAGACGTGAAGATGAAATGGAAAATTTTCCTCATAATCAATTCTTGCAGGATTGCACAGAAGCCCGGGAAAAAGGCATGGAATTTCATTACGCATGGCTACTTATTCTTATTTCACTGGTCAGATGGAAGGAGCCCCCATTATACTAGTGCATGCGAGTTTTAGGTCGAATTCCCTATGCTTCTAGATATGCCAACTTATGGAATTCCACCATAAAGCAACAATAAACAGATACCAACATTGTTTTTTACTCATATTTACAGTTAATCACAAAAGTGGTAGAGACTACAGTACAAATTCTTGAGGAATCCATTATCACCTACCGGGATGTTGCATAGTTCATAGCAGGCATGAACCACCTCTATGTGCAAGCTAAGAAGGATCCTGCACAACAGGAATTACCAACCAATTATCAACTAATATTGGAAGAGGTGCACTCCATTATCAATGACTGGGAGGATGACTAGAAGAACATAGTTGACAAGCCACAGTCCTCCCAGGACGACGAAGACAAAGGAAAAAGTGAGGAGGAAGAAGATTAGAGCTGCACAAATGGCATGGACAAACACCCAAAAAAAAAAATTCCTTGAAGTTGGCCTCAAAAGGAAAGATCAAGAGTCACAACAGACCAGAGGGACGCCAAAGAAGACAAGGGGAGCACGAAATAAAGAAAAAGAATAGTGACAGGCTCCCTTTTTCATTTTGACTGATGATGATATAGAGTGCATTGGGGACTTGATCCAATATTCCACTGAATATATGTGAGGGGAAGGTGTGACAAAGCACGAATATCACCAGAAGACGGTCCAGGATCACTTAGGAGTCTTGCAAAAGTTGTTGGAAAAAACGTGTGTGGTGAAAGACCCTACGACATGGGATGACCCATCCACAACACACAGGACAACCGAGGTTGGTGCGTAGGAAGCTCTTATCCAACCCTCGTGGGATTATTGCACTATACAGATTGAGGAAACCACATTGGAGTTTCCAATGGGGGAATTGTAGGAACAACTTGCGGCCTTAGGTCAACTTAATATCGTGGTCTACAGATTACCCATTCACATGATGGAGGAACTTCATGCGTAGTCGGTGTTCTCACTTGTCTTTATGAATTCATGAATGATGATATACTTCGCAGAATGAATTTAGTCCATGAATTGGTTATGTTGGAATGTTCATGTATGGTTGTGAAAGTTTAGGTAAATATCAAGAACATACATAAGTTAAGATCGACAACAATGAGTCACGCATCAGCCTCCCTTTCCCTTACTGCTGCAAAAACCTAGTTCTTGCAGCCCCAATAGATACCTCTGGTGAGACTTCATCTACACAAGAAGGTGATGATGAAAGGGTCGGTGTCTTGAGGGTTTTTTTGGTCACAGTCAACCTGAACACTGGGTTTGATAACCCTCATGTAGACAAGAAGTAACCAACAATGACGCTTATGGTATGAGCTAGATTTACAGAAATACAACATTGGTATGTTTGGTATTATTCATTGGTACATCTTGTTGGTTTAAGTGTTGAGGAATAGCTTGTATTTTTTGGTACATGGTTGAGGGTTTTTGGTTGTGAAGTTGTTGGTGTTGTTTGAGGTTTCATATCAGTGAAAGATTTGATGTCTAGTCCATGTGAGAGTTGTTACACATGATTATGATTATATGCACATGAATGAAACATGACTAGAGAGATATAATAGATGCACATGGTTTGATTGATATTCTTGAGATATTGAGATCTGGTCTATTGAGGAGAGTATTGGGACATATTTTTGATGATGGTTATGAGGTATTGTTATGTGCATGGTTGATGAACTTATGATGGTACAATTTTTGTGAGTGTTTGATGTACATTATTGTTAGAATAGGTTGATTGGTACAAATTGGGACATGTTGCAGGTTGATGTGATAGAGGCAACAAAGGGTTCGAGTTTCAGAAAAGTGAAAACCCTAGATTTTTTAGGGTGTACGCAGGTTGCAGTATAGACATGCCATGTACATACACATGTTATAGTATAGACAATCCACGTACATACGCAGGCTACAATATAGACAGGTTGCGTACATATGCGAGTTGCAACATAGACATGTCACGTACCTGTTGGTTTTTGTGGGTACATGCTGGTTATTGGTACATGTTGATCACATGTTATTGGTACAGGTTGGTTATAGGTTATTGGCACAGATTGGTATAGGTTTACAATGTTATATCTCACAGTGATAGTGTGGCAATGGTTTCATCATCTATTTGGCACTTAATTATGGGTGGAAAGATGGGGCAAAGAAAGGGGGTTGTTCTAGCCTCCTTCCAGTTGGTGATGAAGAATCAGGGATTTGGATATTCCTTCAGGTTGGAGCATGAGAACTAGGTGGTTTAAGTCACCTTCTATTTGTAGCCGGAGAATATAGGGGGTTGTAGCCTCCTTCTAGTTGTAGCTAGAGAATTAGGGAGTTGGAGCTTCCCTCGGGTTGTAGCTTGAGAAACTAGGGGGTTGGAGCCTTCTTCTAGTTGGATATGGATAATTAGAAGTCGGTGCTTCCTTGAATGTAATTCTTAAATACATATAAGAAAATTATTCCATGGTTTTCTCCCGCATTGGGTTTCCACATAAAATATTGGTGTACTATGCATTGTATGGATGTGTCTATTATTGGTTATTATGCATTTATGCATGCTAATGTTATATCATGAAATGACATATTAATGATGAACTGTTGAACATTGTTGAATAAGTTAAAGGAATACAACTTGTGGTTAAAAGGATTAATAAGTGGTATAAAATTTTCATTATTGATTCACCCCCCCTCTCAGTAATCCAACAATCATAACTTAGGAATTAGGAATTAGGAACATATAATTATATTCATTGTCTTAAGGTCCCTAAAATTATCCCCTTTCCTTAATCCCTTAGCCCCCTTTCCCTCTCGTGGAGTCATATCCCACCATACTCTCTATCTGACTTGGTTTGTAGTATTGATGTATTTTATTAATATATCCGAGTATGATTAAATTTTACAATGCCATGCTAACTAACATTTCAACATACAATGCATCCAACCTAATATCACACAAGAACTCCAACCCAAAACATATATTTATAGTCCCCTTAGCCCAAAACATCTTGGCTCACTAACCTATAAAAAAATATGTACATTTACAACCTGGGGTATTAAATTCTGGTTGGTATTTAACTTACCCAACTCATTCACCACTAGTGAGAGACTAATGGTCATTGAGGAATAATGATTGAATCCTTATTACGTGTCCCTCAACAGAACCTCGTGAGTGGTCGAATCTGTGAACTACCCTCATGGCAACATGTAACCTTTAGGAAAAAACATAAAACATATGTTTTTAAACCTATTACATGGTAGGGAGGCTAGTAGGCAGGAATAAACACCTAGATATTCTCTAGGTATTCATGGTACTCATGTCACATCTCATCATACAACCCTTTTCCCGTGTGTACGATTATTGGAAAATTTCTTCTTATCTCTACACACATCTAGAGACATACATATCAAATAGCTTTTTCTACTAATCATGAATAAATAATGAACAATGGCATATGTATACAACACATATATTTTTTTATTGATAACATCCTCCTACAATGCTCCCAGAATGTAAGAAATTGTTTCAATAAGTGTTGATACTAGAGTAGGAGATTGGTACATTTCTCAAAACCATGCCATTATTAGAATTTATGGATCTAAGGTTGAGATGTATCTATTACTAATCTATATTACTCCCTAAATATTTACAGTAGAATATATCAGGTAGAGATTGAGTTTCGATCTACTATATATTGTTACTAGGGATTAAAAAGCTTCCTTTACATTACCTATTGAAGTTTTTCCTATCCTAGTTAAAAATAAGTCAACACTAACTAGTGTAGAAGGAGTTTTGGAATCTTATAATCTATTTGAGCTAGGAGAAAAATAAAATTATGACCCTCATCATGTTATTTATAACTTGAGGATTGAAATTAAGTATGCACCATACAATCATTATGAAAATTTGGAATTGGAAAGATTAGCTAACAAAGAACGATGAAGTGGACTTCAAGAAATAATGTAAGGAAAACAACTTAATCTTGAAAAGGCCCCAAAAATAAAAGAAGAGATAATTCAAATCCCAACCAAACAATAGAATATGACACATAAAGTCATCATGGTAGACTATGATTAAGACATGAGTGAAGTTGAGTTGGTTGCAAGGTCAATAGCCTCCAAGGACGTTGATGCAAACAAACACAAATAAGTGGAAGAAGCAGTGTTACTAGTTGAAACTCATAAGAAGCAATAGTTGGGAAGTAAAATAAAAGAAGAAAATGAATCCAGAAGGTTTGTTTAGAATAAAGCAAGATTGGATGACCTAATATTATAGATTGAGGTAGAGGAAAATCAAGATATTATAGGGATAAATTCTTCTTTTGATTAAATAGTTAAGGAGAAGGAAGATGAAGTTAATGAATCAACTTTATTTTTAGAGGAAATTTTTGAATACCTAGTTCCTATAGGTATTTTGATGCCGGTGAGTCATGGTCCAACAACTTATAAGTTTGAAATTGTTATAAAATAAGAAATTATTGAATCTAGAGAATCTAAAGTCAAGACTAAATAAATTTTGGCAAAGGTTGATTTAATTTTTTTTTTGAGATAGCCAAGGTCAAAAATAAATTACAACAATTTAAGAAGTATCAGTACCCTAAAAATTTCACCAAGGGACTAACAGTTCAAAGATTATTAATTGTAGTAGATCATAATATAGGTGAATTTGATATAGTAGTCCTTCAACTAAAGGTAGTTAAGGAAGAATCTAAATTAGAAAATGAGTATGATATTACCAATGTTCACTTTTATAACATACCCAACTCCTAGCTGGGTCATGTCACTGCTAAAATGACCCAATTTAAAATTTAAGATACCAGATCTATATGTGGAATTAACACACAACATGACATTCAAACCAATGCAATTGTCTATGCTACTTAAAAATGTAATTGTAATTACTATAATTGTGCAAAAAAAACTAAACAACATACAACATTCAACACACAAATAGATATTTGAATGCATCATTCTACTCATAGCAAGTAACATTTAATAAGATAACTCAAAGTAAATTTCACAGCAACTATATCAACATTTAACATAAATAAACACAAAAAATATAACACTTATCTTATGAAAGTAGGAAATCTGTTGTCGAGGACAAATATTCCTCCCAACCATAGCCATGTTGTTCTAGTTCTAAACACCAAGACACCCCTGATATGAGGATATGAATCCACAAGAGACGGTGGTCCCTAAGGATGGCTAATGTCCCCCTGTCACAGTCAAAACTCACAGCTAATTCTAGTCCACCATATCTCTTCCCCTCAACTTGCATAACCCAAGGGATGGAATCCTCCTTCACTACTCATAGTCCCTCATGCGTATCCACTCCCCTCCAAGGATTCTAGCACAGGTTGGACATGAATTCTATTTGTTGGGACCTCAGGAATTCTACAACTACAACACTAATTTTCCCAATGCAACACTAATTTTCCCAACAACAAAATGTAATGATCCCAATCCATTATGCCAGGATCATCGCGGTTTTGGTGTCTTTTTAAACTTTTGCTGGTTGTGGTATTTCGTCAAACACTTTGTTGATCTACTTGTTTAGATGTGTTTACTTGCAGGATGGCCTATTGATTTCAGCCTTAGGGTTTATTGGTGTGTTATATATGTGTATTGCAGCAATAAAAAAGAAGATATAACCATGGAACATACCTCAACCATATGAAATATGATAGACAATCCAAAACATCTCAAATCTTCTTTTATTCATGAAATAGAGAAACCTGGTACAATGAAGATGTCGATCTGGAATGCTCAACATATGGCTAAGAAGATAGAAAATAGAGCTGCTACAAAATGCTCCAGGAAGATACTATAAGCCTCCAAAGGCTGGATAAGAGATGAAGACCAATGCCAAGGTAGATCTGGGCCGTATGAAGTGCCAAACCCCCATTGGAAGATGCCACGTCCTGCTGGAACTGTCAATCCCTACAATTTCGGCCCTACTGTCAAAGACCTCCAAATGCTACGCTGAAGATGTCAAACTGTAGATCGGGATGAGTGGAAACCTCTCTTGAAATCTCAAAGCTAAATACCAAGGGAAACTCCTCCAAATTCCAAATCCTCCAATTGAGTTGCGCCCTCCTAAAACTGCCAAACCCTACAATTTCGTCCCTGATGAAGGAGTCCTCCAAATGAGCCCAAACTCGGACAAATGATAGATCGGGGTGATAGGATCCCCCTCCTAAAGTCTCAGGCTGAAATGCTATGGATAACTCCTCCAAACTAAATAGATATGAATCTCAAAAATGCCTTCTCTCCAATTCATCCCACTACTCTAGGAAATAATCTAAACCATAAATCTCTCTCAAGAGGCACTAGAAATCATGGCTAAGGCCCTGCAAGTAAAACTCAAATTCTCAAATGTCCAATATCCCTCTCAAACTCCTACAACAAACCTTCCCTCAAGAATGGTACGCCCCCCTTGCTGGAAACCCCCAATGGTGCGCCCCTCCTCCTTCCTGTGCCTGTGGCTGGTGTAGAACCCTCCTGCACTGATGTAGAACTGAACTAGAATGGTGTGGGAGAGTATTGAATCTCTGAGACCAAGCTGGGGACAAGATAGGTGGAATGTTTCACCACCGAATCGTCCTCTAGGGTTTGTTAAGTAAAAACCCTCAAAACCCTCAATGTTGGGCTCACTAGCTAGAAGCCAGATCAAAATATGATCATACATGAATGAATGAGTAGAGGCCCTTTCCTTTTCTTTATACTTTTTGTCTCACCTTCTCCCTCCAAAGTGACTTTCATTTTATTAATAATTAATTAATTAATTAAATCACTTTAATTAATTAATTAACCTTTTTACCTCTGAAAAACTCCTTATCTCTCCTTGTGGATTCCCTGGCCACAGAAAGTCACTTCTCACCATCCCATCCTGTAGTTTTGCTTCTCCCGATTCCAATGAGCTATTACACTGAGAGGTTCCTCCAAGTAATGTGCCCAAAATGACCTCTTCAGTGAGTTCAATTAACTTATAGCTCAAAATAGTCAAAATCATGGAAATCGTCAGAATGCAACGGAACCAAAGCCAACCTGTGCGGAATGGCTCATAATGATGGAATATGATGAGAAATGTAAGTTGGACCCCACAATGCCTCTCAATAACCCCTGTACTCACTATAACATCCATATGGCTACTCTGGTCATCATAAACCTCTGCACTGTGATGATGTCCCAAAGTGGGGACATTATAGTCCTCCCTGCTAGAAAATTGCTTGTCCTCAAGCAATAACTGAATCCCCTCAAGTATAATACCAGGATCACATGTCCACCCATGGAATACATAGTAAAACCCCTCCAAAGATGAACAATCACACATGCTGGCCCCTGGGTCCCATATCAAGTCATGAACTGCTAGCTCCTGGGACGCATAGTCCTGAAATACACCAACTCCAGAAGTCTCTTGCATATGATGCATGGCCTCATCTCGGAACAAATCCATCCTCCAAGTCTCTACCAAGATCCATATGGCCTCCATCAACTACCCATGTTGATGCCTGAATGAGGTGTTGCAAGACCTCCGTGAGACACCCGCAAGCGATGTGCTCCTCTCAACACTGAAGCTCAATGGAAAGTTAGAATAACTTTCCCCTGTAATGGTCCACTCTCCCCTGTCAGTCAATGAAATTCTCTGTCCTGCAATCCTTGGGTTCCATGCTAATCTCTATCGAAGATCACCATGTTGGCCCTGCACTACTCTGACCATGACTGTCTGCCCCCTGCATACATCCTGAATCCTCCTCTCCTGGGTCCTCTAGCTGAAATACCTGTGACCATTGGACCTGATATCCATAAACTATATCAATAAAGACATCTCTGTAGAAGAAGTACCAGTCCAACCATCTCCATGTCCGATCATGATGACCAAAAGTGAAAAGATGCCTCACTCCATTGGACAAATCCCTGCAGGCCCACTCCAAACCAACCCATGGTGGCATATGTGGCTCTATGGTGCAACTTGGGTCACCCTATAGTAAGACATCCTGCTAGCCAAATGAACACCCAGATCCCATGGAAAACTTGGAAGTTTATAACTTCCAATCTCTGTTGTTTGTTCCAGTGTCAGGCTGATCACTGTTTGAAGTCCTCTGTGCTCCACTGCTATCATCTGGCCTATGGTTCTCACCATCACACACCATGTCTCAACTTTCTTCTTATGATGATCCACCTCTATATTTTTGAATTCTGTAAGAGTACTCTTGTTAGGTGGTCTCGGCCTGGTCACTCTCCATGCTCTCAGCCACTATCTATCTCTCCTCATGTTGTTGTCCATGATAAAAGTGTCGGAAAAAGGTAACAAAGTCATCTATGGCTGATTGTAGGGCTGAAAAATACCACCTGCCTCGGTCAATCTCAAGGACTCGACCAAGAGAACGTCTATCTGTACTCCAAATAACTGCTCGCCTGTAGCCCTCACTAAACTCCAATCATTAGGTACAACCAGAAGTAACTCCCCCAACTACTGGTCAACCAACCTCCATCTCTCATATCTCATGCAACTGCTGATATGGTGAAGGTGCTCTCTCATATCCATGTGTTTCTATAGAGGATTGGTATCTACATGCTCCCCTGAGTGTGTCTCCTCCCTGCAAGTCAATACAGCCCTCTGAATCCCACCATACATCTCAGCATGTCTCTGTGAACTATCACTCATCACTGTATGCTCTGGCATACTCATGTTGCATCAAAAATCCTAGATGTACTGTTGGATCAACCTCTATATGGAGGTCAACATCTCTCGAAACACAAATGGAAGTGTCCTCCATCAATTGGTGCTCCTCTGCTAGATCATCAACATCTCCTAGCAACGTGACTGAATGATATGTTTGAGTGTCTACTAAGACAGATGCAGTGGATCTCTGACAAATCTCCTCAAGAGGCTTGTCTGACCTAGACTTAGATTCTTGAAAGTTTGTCTGCGTGCCTCTCAAGAATCCCCGAGGACTCTCCAACTCCTGAGCAATTCTGTCTACCTCCAACTCTTGCTCTCTAAGAGCCTCATGATACATCTCACTAATCCTCAATAGGTAGTCTCTGTCAGTCAATAACTGTTGGTAGTTGGTCCTCATCATCGATACTCTCTCCCTGAGAGTATGAAAGTCCTTCATGGCAATTTCCTCATCTGAACTACCATGTACCATTGATGCTCTCCAACAGTAATCTACCAGTAATGCATGCATGTCATCAATATGTCTAGTGGTTGTCATGATCATAACCTCACTAACTCTCAACTGTCCTGATAAATGGTGTGACTCCTGATCATAGTCATGTTGAGGTACCATCTCATGCCTCTCATTGCTAGTGCCATCACTAAAATCCTCAACAACACTCTCTGCAGAAGATAAAGTGTTGAACTACCTGTTGTCTATTGTGCCACTGGGTCTGCCCATACATAATTGCACATCGTCCTCAATTGCTAGCTCCCTCTGAATCATACTGTATCCGGTGTGAGTAGTTGTATCCTCCTGTGCACTCAACCTGCTACTATCATCTGCACCTGAATCCCATATAGTTGTGTCCAGACACATGCTATGGTCATCCTGAATAGTAAAGAGTGCATCATCATCAATGCAAGTCGATCTTGGAAGTAAGTGCTCCATCAACCTGTCAACCTCTTCCATCTGCTCAACCAATGGAGTCTCCAATAGATGTGACTCAATCTCCTTAGGTTGATCTATATGTGTAAGGTCCCCTGTCTGTACTCCCTGTATCTCCTCCTAGATCGGTGGATCTACATGTATGTGGTGTGCATCCATCATACAAGGCTCATCAACCCTATTTGACATGCCACTAGTATCCTCTTGTGACGTGGATATCATGGATGTCTGAAAATATGATAGATGGGTCACGACCACCATAGGAGGTTGGTCATCTATAGGTGCTAACACATGTGAGTCCTCACTAGTGTCACCACTCTGCTGGGGCATAAGGTCATTAGCACCATGTGATATGTCTGTTGAAGTACTGGTGCTATCATCATGTCCACCCGACTGTATATCCACTATACAAGGGTCATCATCCTCCTCAAGCATGCCATAATCACTCGTATCCACAAGTGTGCAAGAGTCACTATCCTCCTCAAGCATGTCAAAATCATCAGTCTCTATGCAAGAGTCACTATCACTAGCCTCTGTGCAAGAGTCACTATCATCATCAGACTGCTCTATAGGAGCATCTATCACTCCATCCTCACACAGCTCATCATCACTGTCATGGTGTGCCTCAACAATGTGCTCTTGATCCTTACCCCTGCACCTATGATCTGGCTCCCATGGTCCCTTGCAACTGTAGCAAGGTTGTGTGCTTCTACTGGGCATGGGGTTTCTCTGGTCTTCCCACCATCTAGCTGCTTCCTTTCTCTTTTTATCTGCTATGATCCTGTAAAATATCCTCTTTGTTCCAATGGGGATTTCTATAGGCTGCATATTGTGGGGAGGTTATTATAGCCCTAGTTTCCTCGCTAAGGCCGTGATAAATGATCTCCAAACATGATATCTCAAGGCACATCCTAACCATCTCTCCTTATGGCTCTATATGTATGTGATAATTCCCACGAGCTGGCTGGAATCTAAGCTCTGATACCACTGTAATGATCCCAAGCCATTATGCCAGGATCATCATGGTTTTGGTGTCTTTTTAAACTTTTTCTGGTTGTGGTATTTCGTCAAACACTTTGTTGATCTACTTGTTTAGATGTGTTTACCTGTCGGATGGCCTCTTGATTTCGGCCTTAGGGTTTACTAATGTGTTATATATGTGTATTGCAAAAATAAACAAGACGATATAACCATGGAACATACCTCAACCATATGCAATATGATAGACAAGCCAAAACATCTCAAATCTGCTTTTATTCATGAAATAGAGAAACCTGCTACAATGAAGATGTCGATCTAGAATGCTCAACAAATGGCTAAGAAGATAGACAATAGAGCTTCTACAAAATGCTCCAGGAAGATACTATAAGCCTCAAAGGCTGGATAAGAGATGAATACCAATGCCAAGGTAGATCTGGGCTGTATGAAGTGCCAAACCCCCATTGGAAGATGCCACGTCCTGCTGGAACTGTCAATCCCTACAATTTCGGCCCTACTATCAAAGACCTCCAAATGCTACGCTGAAGATGTTGAACTGTAGATTGGGATGAGTGGAAAACTCTCCTGAAATCTCAAACCGAAATACCAAGGGAAACTCCTCCAAATTCCAAATCCTCTAATTGAGTTGCGCCCTCCTGAAACTGCCAAACTCTACAATTTTGGCCCTGATGAAGGAGGCCTCCAAATGAGCCCAAACTTGGCCAAATGATATATCGGGGTGATAGGATCCCCCTCTTGAAGTCTCAGGCTGAAATGCTATGGATAATTCCTCCAAACTGAATAGATATGAATCTAAAAAATGCCTTCCTTCTCTCCAAATCGTCCCACTGCTCTAGGAAATCATCTAAACCATAAAGCTCTCTCAAGAGGTGCTAGAAATCATGGCTAAGGCCCTGCAAGTAAAACCAAAATGATCAAATGTCCAATAGCCCTCTCAAACTCCTACAACGAACCTTCCCTCAAGAATGGTGTGCCCTCCTTGCTGGAAACCCCCAATGGTGCGCCCCTCTTCCTTCCAGTGCATGTGGTTGGTGTAGAACCCTCCTACACTGATGTAGAACCGAACTAGAATGGTGTGGGAGATTATTGCATCTCTGAGACCAAGCTTGGGACAAGCTAGGTGGAATCTTTCACCACCTAATCGTCCTCTAGGGTTTGTTAAGTCAAAACCCTCAAAACCCCCAATGTTGGGCTCACTAGCTAGAAGCTAGATATCAAAATATGATCATACATGAATGAATGAGTAGAGGCCCTTTCCTTTCCTTTATACTTTTTGTCTCACCTTGTCCCTCCAAAGTGACTTTCATTTTATTAATATTTAATTAATTAATTAAATCACTTTAATTAATTAATTGACCTTTTTACCTCTGAAAAGCTTCTTATCTCTCCTTGTGGATTCCCTAGCCACTGAAAGTCACTTCTCACCATCCCATCCTATAGTATTTCTTCTCCTGATTCCAATGAGATATTACACTGAGAGGTTCCTCCAAGTAATGTGCCCAAAATGACATCTTTAGTGAATTCAATTAACTTATAGCTCAAAATAGTCAAAATCATGGAAATCGTCGGAATGCAATGGAACCAAAGCCAACCTGTGCGAAATGGTTCATAATGATGGAATATGATGAGCAATGCAAGATTGACCCCACAATGCCTCTCAATAACCCCTGTACTCTCTATAGCATCCATCTGGCTACTTTGGTCATCATAAACCTCTGCACTGTGATGATGTACCAAAGTGGGGACATTACAAGAAAAATCCTGCTTCCTTGGAAATTTTTGAACAACATGTTACTCCTAGGAATGCAACCTCCTCCATGAATTTTCAGCTTCAAGCAGCTTCCAAACTTTCCCACAAAAACTATCTTCAAGTTTCAACACTCCAAACTCCATTGCTTGCCAAAAAACTCCATATAAAAACAACTCTCTATGCAAAAAACACGAATGTCCAATCCTAGTCTCCTACCAATACAGATTTCCCTTCTTTGTCTTTCATGCTTGATTTTCACTCTTCCCCAAACTGATTGTACTTATCCACCATGCTCTCAATAACTATGATATGTGACTCTCACACCAACCCTCTTACATGAATTCAATGATTGGGCTCCAAAATACTTAACAACTAATGGAAGGTTCATGGTAAGGATAATTTAGAAATAAATGGTTCATGTTTAATAAACATGGGTAAACTCTCCCCCTTGGGCCCCTTCCCTCTCTTGTGGATACTTAGCCCCAAAATATTTGTTCGCGTCCATCTGCAACTGGCAATACATTCTATTCATTATATTCAATTTGCATCATTTACATATTAGATTGCTTTGTCTCTCAACCATATACTATATTTAATTTATACATCACTTGGATCTCAGCCATATACTACATCTACAATATACTCTGCTAGTTTTGGGTTTAAAAATGATGATGTTACATTCCCCTCCCCCTACAAACTGCATTATCCTCAATGCACATAACCATACAATTTAAACATTGACATATATAAAAATATTACATCAAAATACTTGATAATTACACAACTTAATGACTCATGTAACAATTCCAACCAACAACACTCTTTTCCCCTCAACCCATACTTACTTGGACAAGAAATATTAGATATGTGGCTCCAAGAACTCCAACTACAAAAATGGAGTCTTCATTCACTTATGTACAAATGTACATTTAGTTTCCTTCAGGATTTTCAAGAATTTACGAGTATGTTTCCTGCATGGCTTCCTTGTGCTCCCATGTAGCGTCTTCAGGACTGTAACAGGTCCATTGAACCTTTACCAAACCAATGGCTTTGTTACTGATCACTTTGAATTTCCTTTCCATGATGCGCATTGGTTCCACTTGAAAATACCCTTTGTGTTCCACCTGGATCACATTCCAATCAATCACATGATTAGGATTAGGTACATGATTTTTTAATAAAGACACATGGAGCAAGATATGAATTATCATGGATGCAAGTAATGCCAACATGTATGCAAATGACCCTATCTTTTTTAAGACCTTAAAATTGTTAATATTTTTGGTGTAACTACAAAATATATTCTTGTATATTTGTTTTTGTCAAACCTTTAAAAGTTTATTGTAATTATATTGTACAAGTCGTCTCAATAGAAATTATTATATTATTGGTATTTTACTTATAATTGTAAAAGGCCCCATTATGGCTAGTCGACCTTGTTTTTTATGGGTTAGTTAGGTCGAGAGTCATGTCTCTTCAAGAGACACTTTTGTGTATAAATAGAGGATAGGTTCCTCTCATTTGGACATCAACACACACTTCTCTTGTGTATCTTGGAGCACATAAGGAGGTCTAGCCCACAAGTCTTGGAGTCTGGTTATTTTGTTGTTTTGTCCTTGGTCCTTCTTGGAGAGCTATAGCGCATCATTGTACTGGTTGAAGGAATCTATATTGAGGATTTTGGTTGATGGGTTTTCTCCCCCATGAGGGTTTCCCAGGATAAACTTTGTGTTCTATTGTATCTGTGATTGGCTAGCTTTCAATGATCCTATTATAGTTGCTATTGGATTAAATAATTATAAATGTGTAACTAGAAATTTTAAAATTCTAACATGGTATTAGAGAAAACCTGAATAGAATCCAGTTGCAGGTCCAGAAGCCTAAAAGAGAGCCATTTTTAGTATATAGATAGTTGTCGGACAAACCAAGACCATCAAGAGGTTCGCCCTATCCTAGAACACTTTTCCAGTGGACCAGTTTTCTAGTTTGCAACTGTTGCAGTTAAGCTTTCACCCAAACCCTAAGGTTGACGTTTTCCAATTTCTGGGGGGGAATTTTTACAAAGAAATACCACCAAGCATCTCTCCTTAGCAGAACACACCTACTGGTAAGTCCATTCTTTCAATTTTGGTCATATTTTTGTGTGGTCAGAGGCAAGATGACTACCAGAACAAAGATCGATGAGAAACTAGATGGATCTGATAACTTTAGGGCCTAGAGGTATGTAGTAACCCTCCTTCTTGAATAACATGAATTGGATATGTTCATTATATAATAGGTTCAAGAAACTCAAGGAGATGAAGCTAAAGAAAAATATAAGAAGGACATGGTGAAAGAAAAAAGGATTATTGCAGACTCCATCAAGGACCACCTTATCCATCATGTATCATCATTATCTTCTCTAAATAAAATGATGGACACCTTAACTCATCTATTTGAAGGAAGCAACATAAACCGAAGAATGACTCTGAGATATTAGTTGAAAAATTTGAAGATGCGGAACTCAGAAACCATTCACTCCTACTTCTCAAGAGTGAATTAAATCAAGGAGCAGATAGAAGCCATTGGCGACTCAGTAGAAGGAGAAGAAATGGTTATGACTACCTTAAATGGCCTCCCAAGGTCATGGGATGCATTCATCCAAGGGATTTGCTCAAGGAAGAATCTTCCCAAGTTCAGTAGGCTTTGGGAAGATTGTAACCAGGAAGAAGCTAGGACAACTATAAGAGAAGAAAAGATGGCATATGAAGATCAATCCCTAGTCATCCACACCAATAAAGGAAAGAACAAGAAGGAACACTCTTCACCTAAGAAGTTTAATAAGGGTCAAAGAGACAACTCAAATATCACATGTTACTATTGTTAGTAATTGAGACACTTTGCTAGGGATTTCCCCCTCATTAAGGAAATTAGGAAAAAGAAAGGAGGTAAGAGGCATCAAGCTCACACAGCTGAAGATGATGAGCCTCCCAAGAAGGTTTCAAAGCAAGATGAATCAAGTGATGAGGATTATGTTCTTATCTCAGCCCTCACAGGTACTGTTACTCATGGAAGTGACACTTGGTTGCTAGACAATGGTGCTTCCAAGCACATGACAAATTATGAAGACTCATTATCTAACCTTGTTCATAAAGATTCACCTCACAAGGTGAAATTGGGTGATGACTATCAATATCCAATAAAATGTGTTGGATAAGCTTCTTAGAAGTTAAACTCAAGCAAGCCAATGAAGATGAAGGAAGTTCTCTATGTTCCAGGTTTAAAGAAGAATCTTCTCTCAATTTCAACATTGGACAAGAAATGATTTAGAGTAGCATTTATTGATAGTCAAGTTCTTGTGTGGCCTAGATGGAAGACCCTTGATGATGCAATAATTATTGGAGTTGAAGAAGGAGGAATCTACAAATTAAAAGGACATTCAAACTCCGCAATGGTCCATGATATTGTGAATCCCAGTGAACTATGCCATATTATATTTTCTCACCTACACAACAAATCCCTTCCGATTGTGAGCAAAATGGTGAAAAGTCTACCAGAAATCCAAGCAAAACCAGATGGTGTGTGCAAAGGATGTGCACAAGGCAAGAACGTGAAGCACTCCTTTCCCAATAGCGATAACAGAGCCAAAGGAGTTTTGGACATTGTGCATTCAGACGTGTGTGGACCGATGTCAGAAGCTTCACTAAGTGGGTATGTGTATTATGTATCTTTCATTGATGATTACTCACATAAAACTTGGATTTATTTGTTAAAGGAAAAGAATTAAGTTTTTGGTAAATTAAAAGAGTTCAAGGCTCTGGTAGAAAACTTGACAGAGTGGAAGATAAATATCTTGTGATCAGAGAATGGAGGTGAATTCACCTCAGAAGAATTCAAGGAGTATTGCAAGGAAGTTGGGATTAAGAGGGAGATTTATACTCCCTATAACCCTCAGTAGAATGGAATAGATGAACGGAAGAACCAAACGATCATGGAAGTAGTAAAGGACATGATCCATGATCAAGATATTCCTATGCATCTGTGCGCAAAAGAAACGAAGACGACAATGTACATGAAAAATAGAAGTCCCTACAAGGTGCTTGAAAACAAGACACTCAAGGAGATGTTTTCAAGAGAGAATCCAGAAGTCATCCATTTCAAAAGATTTGGCTACCATGTATTTTTTCACATCCCCAAGGAAAAAAGGACAAAGTTGGACCCTTTCGAACAAAAGGGCATATTTGTTGGTTACAATGACACATCGAAGGTTTACAGGATATACGTTCCCAGTCACCAGAAAGTGGAGATCATTCGAGATGTAACCTTCGATGAGAATGCATCTTTCAGTAAATCCAAACAAATCCATGCAGGAGAGGTACATGAAGAAGAGAATGGAGTTCCCAAAGTTCCAAAGGCAGTTGAACTGGAAGAATTCATTCCAGAGGATCATGATATGGTTGAACCTTAGAAACCAACCGAGATGCCTTATCGCAAGAGAATATCAGCTCGGGAACACGAGCTTATCATATATGCAGAAATAATTGGTGCCCCAAAGAAATATTTCAAGTAAAGTAAGAAGTCGACGCGATATTCTAGCTACGTGGCATGCTTGTGTGACATAATGGATGAAAAACCTTCCAGTTATGAAGAGGCGGTAGACAATCAAGTATGGAAAGATGCCATGGCAGAGGAATACCGGTCCATTATGCAGAATGATGTATGGAAGGTGGTTCCCAGACTAAAGGAAAAATATGTGGTGAGTTCGAAATGGATCTACAAGATGAAACACACAACTGATGGAAGTATTGAAAAATATGAGGCAAGATTTGTGGCCCGAGGTTTCTCCCAGAAGGAAGGGATTTACCATGAAGAGACTTTTTCTTCTGTAGCTAGATATACCTCGATCATGACTATACTTTCATTGATACCTATGATGAAATGGAAGGTGCACCAAATGGATGTGAAGACAACCTTCTTGAATGGTGAAATAAAAGAGGAAGTTTATGTGTAGAAACCACTTGGATTCAAGACACATGAGAGGTAGACTCGTGTGTGCATATTAAAGAAGGATTTATATGGATTGAAGCAAGCACCCAAAGCATGGTATGGTAGGATTGACAATTTTCTTATGAGCATGGATTTTACCAAGAGCAGTGCAGATCCTAACCTTTACTTTAAGTTTGAGGATGGTGAATCGATGATTCTACTATTGTACATAGATGACTTGTTTCTAACAGGTGCAAAAAATCTCATCACTAAGTGTAAGAGAAAATTGGCTGCAGAATTTGAGATGAAATATTTAGGAATGATGCACTACTTCTTGGGACTAGAAGTTTGGTAGAGATCAGATGGGATTTTCCTAAATCAAGGAAAGTATGTTGTGGAAATATTGAAAAGGTTTGGGTTGTTGGACTGTAAGGCCATGGCTACTCCGATGGTATCAAATCTAAATTTTCTACATGATACAACTTCATAGATTGTGGATTATACTTTATACTGGAAGATAGTGGGCTCGTTGATGTATTTAACGAACACAATATCGGATATATGTTTTGTTGTGAACACCCTGAGTCATCATTTGGAGAAGCCCAAATAGGTTCATTTCATTGCATCAAAACATATGTTGAGGTACCTTAAGGGTACTCTAGATCATGGTATCTAGTATAGATTTGACCATGATTTTGGATTGTATGGATACTCAGATTAGATTAGGTCGGCAATATTCCTGACTAGAAGAGAATTTCAGGATATTATTTCAGTCTTGGCTCAAGTATGGTCTCGTGGAGCAGCACGAAGTAGTCATGTGGGGCACTCAGTATGACTAAAGCTGAGTCTGTGGCAACGTGTGCAACGAGCAGAGAAGCATGGCTTCAGAAGCTGTTGCCTGGGTTATTTGGTCTCAGATTGGAGGCGACTTGCATTTGGTGTGACAACCAGAGTTGTACGAAGTTGTCATAGAACCCGGTGTTCCATGACAGGTCGAAGCATATCGAGATCATATACTACTACCTATGGGATATGGTATAAAGGGGAGCAGTGAGACTCCAGTTCATGACTACCGAGGATCACATTGCAGATGTGTTCACCAAGCCACTGTCAAGGATGAAGTTTGAGTACTTTAGGGACAAGCTTGGTGTGGTCCTTCTTTAGAGGGAGTAACAAGTGGAACTCATCCAACATGAAAAAGGGCTGGCACTGAGTTTGGTATGTCTCATCCAACAATAAAAAGGGTTGGCACTAAGAACAAATGGAAAATATAATCCAACATGAAAAAGGGTTGGCACTGAGTCTAGGGGATCTCATCCAACATGAAAAATGGTTGACACTGAGTCAGGAGTGCACATGATCAGGTATTGATGCATCGGGGAGTGGTTGTCTTGGGGACATGTTGTAGCTATTGAGAGCTACCCACAGACCTTGGATGCATGGGGTGAAGTGATTTTTCACTATGGATATTCGAGGATGTATAGATTCACATGTTCAACAATCAATGTTCGTGAGCTCGTGTGGTATCAGCCTTGGATTTTGTGTCTGGAAAGAATACCTTCCTAATTAAGAGGGAGTGTTAATATTTTTTATGTAACTACGGAAGATATTCTTGTATATTTGTTTTTGTCAAACCTTTAAAAGGTTATTATAATTATATTGTACAAGTAGGCTCAACATAAATGATTATATTATTGGTAATTTACTTACAATTGTAAAAAGGCCCATTGTGGCTAATCGACCCTGTTTTTTATGGGTTAATTAGGTCAAGAGTCGTGTCTCTTCAAGAGACACTTTTGTGTATAAATAGAGGATAGGTTCTTCTCATTTGTACATCAACACACACTTCTCTTGTGTATCTTGGAGCACATAAGGAGGTCTAGCATACAAGTCTTGGAGTCTGGTTCTTTTGGTGTTTTGGTCTTGGTCCTTCTTGGAGAAATATAGTGCATCATTGTACTGGTTTAAGGAATCTATATTGAGGATTTTGGTTGCTGAGTTTTCTCCCCCATGAGGGTTTCCCGGGATAAACTTTGTGTTCTGTGATTGTCTATATTTTAGTGATCATATTACAATTGTTATTGGATTAAATAATTGTAACTGTGTAACTAGAAATTTTAAAATTATAACAAAAATGCCCACAATGTCTCACTGCCAACTTTGGGAAAATTCTCAATTTCAAGGAGCTTCTCTTGGCTTTAAATTTTAAAAACGCATGCTCTCCCACTTTAAATTCTCTATGTGTTCTTCTTTTATCGACATAACTCTTTTTCTTATCTTGTGCAACTTTCAAATTTTCCCTGATTTTTACCATCTATTCTTCCATTTCCTTTAACAATCTTGGCCCAATCACAGCTATGTCTGCTGGGTTATCCCAACTTACTGGTGTGTTTCATTTTCTTCCATAGAATGCTTCAAATGGTCTTGTATTCAATGATTCTCAATACACATTATTGTATGCAAACTCAATGAAATGGATATAGTCCTACCATCTATGGGGCTCGTCCATTACATACATTCTCAACATATCTTCAAATATTATATAAATCCTTTATGTCTTCCCATCCGAGTTTGGGTGACATGTTGTACTAAAATTCAAATTGTTCCCAGATCTTTTAAACAACCCCTTCCAAAAATTGGAAGTGAACTTGAGATCGCATTCTGACAATATTTCCTTAGGCACACCATGTAGCCTGGAAATTTCTCTCATACAAATTTTTGCAATATTGGCTACCTTGCGAGTTATTTTCACATGAATGAAATGTGAATCCTTTGTAAGTTTGTCCACCACTACCATGATGGAGTCATGTTCCCTTGCTGTCCTAGGAAATTTGGTAATGAAATCTATAGTAACAACTTCCATTTCCATTCAGGAATGGGAAATGGCTACAACAATCCCGTTGGATGTCTTTTCCCAACTTTTATCTTCTGACACTCCATGCGTCTGGTCAAATAATCAACGACATCTTTCTTCATACTAGACCAAAAATATTGGCCTCTTACAACTGTAATAATTTTTAGATATCCTGGATGCCCAATGTATGGCACATTATGCATCTCCTTTAGAACTAAATTTCTCAATTCCTGAGAATTGGGAACATAAACTTTGTTCTGAAATAAGAGGATCCCATCCTCTTCCAGCTTGTAATCCTTGTATTGTTGTTGTATATCATTTTGTTGTAATCTTTCTCTAACTTGCACATAATGTTGATTTGCTATCATAACCTCTAGAATTCTATCTTTTAAATATGTCCTATACATACTAATGGTTGTAGCGTGCATTTTATGCACCCTTCTGTTGAGTGCATCAACCAATTTTTACTCTTTTCCTTTTATTTGCTTGATATCAAAGTTATATTCACTAAGATATTCCATCCATCTAGTTTGTTTAGAATTTAGTGTTGGTTGTTCAAACAAGTATTTCAAACCACTATGGTATGTCCTCAATTCAAATTTTCTTCCCATAAAGTAATGCCTCCACATCCTTAAGGCACGTATTACAACTACCAACTCTAATTCATGTGTAGCATAATTTATTTCATGCTCCTTCAATTTTTTGGACTCATAATAAATTACATGTCCATTTTTCATACAGACTCCACTGAGCCCTTCCTTTCATGCATATGTGCACACAACAAAATCCTCATCTAGATTTGCAACCTTTAAAATAGGTGCACTAGTTAGTAAATTTTTTAATCATTAGAAACTTTCCTCACACTTTGCACTCCATTCAAACTTTACTCCTTTCTTTTGCAAGGATGTTATTGGGTGTGCAATGTTGTAGAATCCCACAATGAATCTCCTATGGTAACTAGCTAGATCCATAATTGATCTAACCTCTGAATTTTTTGTTGGTGCTGACCAACTCTTGATTGCTTCAATATTTTCCAGATCCACTTCTATGTGATCTTCTGAAAAAATATGACCCAAATAATGGATCTACTTTTGATAAAAATGAACTTACTCAACTTGGCATACAATTGGTGCTCTCTCAAAAATTGTAGCACCATCATCAAATTCCTCTCATGCTCCTCATCTGTCTTGGAATAGATGAGAATATCATCCAAGAATACAATGACGAAGTTATCCAAAAAATATCTGAACATCTCATTCATCAAACACATAAATGTAGTCGGTACATTTGTCAACCCAAAAGGCACCACCACAAACTCATAGTTTCCATACCTTGTTCGAAAGGTTGTTTTGCTAGTATCCTCTTCTTTTATTCTCACTTGATGATAGCTTGACCTCAAGTCAATCTTGGAGAATATCTTTGCTCCTTTTAGCTGATAAAAAATATCATCAATCCTTGGAAAATGATATTCATTATTGACTGTAACCTTGTTCAATTATCTGAAGTCGATACACAACCTCAATGTTCCATCTTTTTTATTGACAAAAAGAATTGGGGCTCCCCAAGGAGAAACACTTGGGCATATGTACCCTTTATTCAACAACTCTTCTAGCTACATTTGCAACTCTTTTATCTATGGCATGCTCATTCTGTAGGGATTTTTGGATACTGGGGCAACTCCAGGCATTAAGTCATTAGAGAAATCTATATCCCTCTTTGGTGGCAATCCTGGCAGCTCCTCAAATACATCTCCATATTCTTTCAAGACTGGATAATCTTCAAGACTTGGCTCCTTATACTTCATTGGCTCTTCCATATGGTCTGCATATATCTCACACCATTTTCTAAAACTTCTTTTTAGCTGCAATGTTGGAATCTCTTGGATAGATATAGGCCTTAGAATACCTTGCATTGTCCTTGAATTCCCTTCCTCGTCAAGACATGTGAAAACCTTGTTATAACAATCTAAAACAACATGATGCATTTCTATCCAATCCATACCAATCAAGCAACCATAAGACCCAAGTGACATGATGTTCAAATCTTCCTTATTGTTAATTCCATTCATGTTTATAGGGCATTCTTTAAAAAATTCATTAATTCTTCTCTTGGTTCCAGTAGCTAACTTAACTAACCAAGACTTTTCATGCTTACATTTATTCAATTTAAATATTTTAACTAGACTTCGATCTATATAGCTATGATTGTCTCAAGAATCAATCAAAATAGATATAGGTTGATTATCGATCTTACCTTCCACTTCAATCATGTGGGATTGATAGTTTTCTTGTCTATTGTCCAAGTCTGCATAGATCCTTGGCATGATTTTGACCACGTCCTCTACTGTCTCCTCTTGCTTGATGTTATGCATAGTCTTCATCTTATCTCCTCGACGAGGAAAATATTTATATATGTGATATCCTTCACATCCCCAACACTCTATGGGTTGTTGTCTTGGCCTCTTTCCCAAGGAATCTGTCATTTTCTGATCGCCTTGAGACAATTTCCCTTGTTGATATGCTTGAGATATATTCCTTATGAAAGGTAGCTTGAATAATTTCTTCTTTTGATCCATATTTCCTTTCTTCTTGTCATCCCAAGCCTTTTGAAAAGTTGGCCTTCCTTTTTTTTTATCATATAAATACTTATCCTTCCTTATGGATTATTCTAAATTCTTGGGCTCATCAAACTGAATTTTGTCCTTGTATAGGGATGGCAGTCCACTCAGGAAAATCTGAATTTCTACCTTCTCATCTCTAATGAAGCTCACATACCTAATAAGTTCCAATAACTTTATCTCATATTCATCCATGGTCATGTTCCTAAGTTTTAGTTCAAATAACTCTTGCATATTCTTGTCATAATATTGATCTAACAAGTATTGTTGCTGAAAATATTTTTTGAATTTCTTCTAAGAAATTCTCCTCATCAAGGTTCTTAACCTGCTACAGTCGATCCCACCATATAGATGCCTTTCCTTGAAGGTGGTAGGCTGCAATTTTGGATTCTACTTTTGACGAGAAATAATGTAACTGGAAATATTTCCTCATTTCCAACAACCATGCTTCTTCATCTTCTCCTTTCTTGTTTTCCCCATCAAAAGATGGTGGCTTGATTTTCCTCAACTCCCCTTGCAAGGTATCTGACCCATGCCTCCACCTTTGATGTATGACAGGAGATACACTTGGGTTGCTTGTCGACCTTGAACACACATATGTTCTCTTGGTCAAGTTCCTTGGGGAATGATGATGTTGATACCTGCTAATACTCCTTAAGTGTCTAGATCCTCCATGATCATCCCTCCTATCATGAGATCCAGATAATTCCACTTGCCTTGCACTAGCTTCCTTCTTTGTGGATGAAACTTTTTTGACTTGCTTCTGCAACATATTCAAGCTTTGGAGTATCTCCTCTTGAGCTTTCATTATCCTTTCATTATCATCTCTATAGATCTACACTTCTCTTTACAGGCTTCTCATAGTTACAGGCTCATGCCCATATCTTCTTCCATTAGAATCTGTCTTAACATTACCCATGCTGGCATGCATACCTATGATCTCTTATTCACAATTGTAAGACCCTTGAGCATCCTCCATATCTCTAGTCCTAATACAAAAACTAAAGTTTGTTTTCATGTATCTTTAATTCTGCAAGAATTTGCATGCAATAATTGTTGTTAGAATTAAGCATATTGCAAATATTTATTAATTACATTATATGTCATCATTCATTTCAAATTATGAATAATATAATGCATTATTCCAAAATTTTAGTCCTTAAATAAATTCTTCTTTGAAACAACTCTCCAATGGGTGTACTCATGCCTCACTCTATGTTCTGAGTGGAAAGTTACAACATTCACATGTTACAATTTCCACCTTCTGACTGGTACATAATTATTTTATTAATTTCTGAGAAAATTTTAGCACCCAATTTAAAATTCTAGGTGGATATATGTCTTCTCCTCCTCAATGCCTTTTCATCGATTATTCATTTTCTCAAATATGAGCTCTGGGCTGAAAGTTATGGTCCAGAGAAGTTTTCACAGTTTTTCCCAATTTATCCTTGTACGCTATAGGTCTCTTCTTTATCTTCTTGCACATTATTACATACCCAAATCTCAAATCTGGCTCAATGGATATCTTCTATGGTTCATAATATTACCACAGATTTCTCATGTGCCTCAAATGGACTTTTGAGCAAGGAGTTATTCCATTTGGAAGTAAGTTGGTCTTGAAATTTTACCTCAACAATTTTATCCATAACTTTCTCATACAAGATTTGTTTTGTGCCCATAATAGCTCATTGGATATATCTCTTTGAGTTATTTTATTTAAGTTGTAGAGACATAGTGTACGTTGGTGCACTCTACTCTTATGGGTTTTGATTGCCTAAAAACATCATTTATGGCCTCAAAATCACCTCGCAAGTTAATGACCTTCAAAACCTAAAAAAATTCATAGAAATTTGATTGTTTTTAGTGTTTTAACAACCCTTTAATCTGAGCCATCAATCTCAAATTGGAAGAAATATGGACCATTGATTTGTTCTCCATTGATGATCGGGGATTTATTTTTATAAACCAAACTTGCCCAGTAATCTCCTCGACGCCTGATTATTGACCATCGACCATCGATCGTTTCTCTTCGCAACAAAATGTTTCTCATGAATCTCGTAGATCCCCGATTATCAATGATGGGCCATTGTCCATCAACCGTTTCTCTTCAAAAACCAAAATTTTCTCACAATTATCGTCGATCCTCGATCAATTTTGATCGACCATCAATGAATTCCTTCGAAGACTAAATTAGTTATGAATTCGTCGAACCTTGATCACCGGTCGTTGACCATATCTTGTCTAACGTGGCATGACACATAGATGTTGGCATGGCATGACATGTCATCCTGAGGAATCAACTAGGCTAACGTGGCATGACACATCATTATCCTCTTTTCCTTCTTCGACAATCGACCATTTCTCTTAGACGGATTTAAAACACCTTGCTAAATATTTTGACGCTCGATCATCAACCATCGATGATCGAATATTTCTCTTAGTTAAATGAAAACTCTTGCCAAATTCTATCGATCCCCAATCATCGACCATCTACGATCAACGATCCCCTTTGGATGCATGAAGCCTCCGCCAAATTCCTCCAATCCACGACCGTCAACTATCGACGAATTTTGTTGGCAAACTTTGAAACTTAGAAATTTTGGCCAAATCCCCGATGAATCTGGATCATCGATCTCTCATACAAAAATGATCTCGGTTGTTGATATTATCAAAAATTTCCCAAATTTATCGATTCCCAATCATCGACCATCGAAAATTTATTTTAGTCAAATCAACTCTTCGCCAATTCAGCGAACCTGACCATCGACCATCGACAATTTATCTTAGCGAATTTCCAACACTTAGAAAATTTTGACCAAAATCCCTGACAAATCTAGGTTGTCGATCCTCAAGCCAATATGATCTTGACCATCGATTGGCTCCAACTCCCAAATGACCGAAACTAATCTAGACTGTCGATCTACTTCAACTTCTCAACTGCCAAAAATGAATCTCAACCATTGATCTACTCAATATTTCAAACAATCGAAACCTTATGAATTTTTAAATTTATTAAAGTGAATCTAGGTTGTTGATCTTACAATTGAATGCAATCTTAGTCGTTGATTCATCAACTCTATCCAACTTCTACAATGGCCATTAAAACTTGGATTTCAACCTTCCAGGTCGAATTTAACTTTGCAACTTTGCATATTGGTTCCATTGAACCTCTCAAACAATTTTGAGTCCTTTAAACTTGATTTTGTTTCACGAATTTGGGGGTTTCACTTGTTTTTGTTCATCATTTTCCCCCAAATTCGTCACCGATTAAAATCCGTGACAACAATTTTTCCCAAATTCACACTGGTTCTTGGCCCACACAGTTCAAGTGTTGAACTTAAGCTCTAATACCACTATGTAATGTACCCAACCTTCAGCTGGGTCATGTCACTGCTAAAATGACCAAATTTAAAATTTATGATACCAAATCTATATGCGGAATTAATACACAACATGACATTAAAATTCATGCAACTGTCTATGCTACTTAAAAATGTGATTGCAACTACTATAATTGTGCACAACAACAACTAAACAACATACAACAACATTCAACCACACAAATAGATATTTGATGCATAATTATGCTCACAACAAGTAACATTTAACCAAGATAACTCAAAATAAATTGAAAAACAACTATATAAGCATTTAACATAAATAAACACAACAAATATAATACTTATCTTATGAAAGTTGAAGATAACCCATGCCTACCACCCCTAATATGACAATAAATTATTAATAAATATATTCGTTAATTATTTAACTCATGAGTAATAACCTTTCCAAAGGCACTGACTCTTTAATCATTAAATATGTAGAGAGTATTAGTGAGCTAATAATTTACTTTAACTTTGATTTTTAAACAATATAATGTCATATATGTTGGGAAAGTGACAACTAATTAGTCTAGTTGGTTCATGATTGTTTCCAACAATATTTATTCTTGGTTTATTGTTGAAACCACTCAGCTAAGATAGGGGCAACATTTAATGTTTTCAGTTTTGTATAACTGAAGGAGACATTGCATAAATAT
>ML849880.1:0-14523 GCA_009831015.1 Picea engelmannii
GGGTATCCGCGGGCTAACCCACTACAGCCCACGGGTACCTAACAAAGCAAGAAATCAGGAAAGTTTCCGCCGGGACACGAGGCTTTTTGTCAGTTAACTGGAACTCTTCGCCATGCATGGTCGAGAGTTCGCCTAAAACCCTATCTCCTTCTAGCTTATAAAAGGAGGGGTAGGGGTACTATTCAAGGAGGAAAAATCATAGCAAAGAAACTCTACCAAATTGCCAAATCCATTATTGTCCCAACCCTTTAGCTTTGCCTCAAGCTTCAGGAGAACTTCATGCTGCAGCAGTTGGAGGACAAAAGAAGAGGAGGAGCCCAGGATCAGGATCGAGGAACGATGGCCAGTCTCAGAACTCATTGTAACTGATTCATTTTGAGACTAATGAAAAAGATGCTTTTCCCGTCCCGAGTTCATGAATCTCATCTATGTTATTTGATTTATGTTTTATTTCTAACCCTCTAGTAGATTAGTAGCATGCATGTGTAGTCTTACCTTGATTGCAGGAAGCTTTGTGGAAGGGGCAGCAGCAGCGAGGAAATAGAAGGCTCAACGGAGGATCTACTTCAATCATCGTTAAAAAGGTGAGTCGATTCTTCCCATGTTTGCATGAAAAAGGGGTTGAGATTTTGGGTAGAAGGTTAAAAGTTAGGTCTTAAGGGTCATGATCTGCGTACAAGCTCAAAACCCTAGCTTGTTAGTCCGTAGGGTAGAATACCCCACAACAATATTGTGCCCTAGTAAGTGGTTTTCCTTGGGGATGGGTTTGGTATTGGGAACTCCCTTAATGAGCCAGCGTACCATTCCCGACCATTCGTACCACTTTCCATCATTATTCCCCTCAATTTCCTTATCTCTTGGGATTTTAGGGTGTATTGACCCAAGAAGGGGTTGTCCCTCATTCTATGGGAAGAAGGGACTGAAGGCCCAGAGGGGTTGATGTTGGGTAAAAGATAAAAGCCTGGTATAAACTTTCCGGATGCTTTTCCCAAGGATCACCCAGGAAAGCAATGAAACACTTATCTTTGAGTAAAGGGGACCCACAATATAATAAAGAATGCTTAAAAAGTTAGTTGAAGGATATGAGGTCTCATCACAAGTCGACCTATCACGTCCATGAATATCTAGTGGTATGTAATTGCCATCATCTAGTCACCAAACCAGGGTAATGACTCTTAGTTGCATGACTGAGAGAAAGGGGGTCTCATCACGAGCCAAACTTCTCATTTCCACTAGGTGTTTGTGGGTGACATTGCCATCATCTGGTCACCACGCCATGGCAGTGACCTTCAATCTCTCCTTATGCTATATTGAAAGAAAATACAAAGAAAGAAAGATAAAAGGCAATTGATGGGCTTGGAAAAAGTGCATTGTGGATTAAGGTACCACACACCCTCTACAAAGGAACCCATGAATGAGACACTACAACCCCTTGTATGTCATGAGCCTTATGCCCATTGAGTCGACCCCAACCACCTCATCTACTTTACATGGCTTAGAGAGGGAGCTCTTGGAAAATTTCCTTGACCTCGGGCAAGATCTACCCAATATGACACCTTGTCAACCCTCCCATATTCAAGCTTGAAAAGTCGCATAGTGTCTTTGAGCAATTAATTGTTTGATATAGTGATCTTTGATGCACATACTTAGGTGGCTTATTTATTTATTGGATTCACTTATCATGATGCTATGACTTGAGATCCTTGGAGGGCGTGCTCATTTGTCTTTACAGGACCTAGTTGGTGGACAATTTTGGGAGAACAAACCTAGCTTGGGCTTCCATGGGGCTACAAGCCCACAGGTTGGATGCCAAAGGTCTGCATGTTGGATGAGAAAGATCAAACTTGGAAGGCCTTGATGATGATGTGGACAACATATCCCAACCCTCACTTTCCAAACAATTTGCCTAGGAGGGGAAAAACATCCCCTTTTTGAGCTTGACGTCATGTTTGGGTGGCTAGAGAACGATGGTGAGATGTTATGCTTTGGCACTTGGACGTTTTGAGGGATTTGAGGCTTTGATCATGAAGGAAGACATTTGGATGCTTGACACGTGGCTTTGAGAAGCCTTACTACCCTCCTAAATCACTAGCGACCTTCTCCTAGTGCCAAAACTTCCCCTAAAGGGGTGACATCCATGTAATTAGGGTTTTATTTGTACAAAAAAGTGAAATTTTAAATGAATTGTTTAATATTACTTTGTTAAGGGGGAAAGATTACGGCTATGGACCCCTAATATTGTGATTTACCCCTTAATTTGTGGACAAGTCACCTTTGTGACATTTGTATAAATAAGAGATCATAAGATCTCATTTTAACATAACTATCCCTCACTGTGAGAGGACTTGATCTGAAATTTTCGCTATCTTTGGCAAGATTGCCTCTTTTAACTCTTGTTTATGGCTATCTATTGATGAATGGTTGGTGGAAGTCTAGCGCTAGCCATGGATGATGTATTCTAGTTCCTATGGTGGATTATCTTGGCATTTCTCTTGATCTTGGTATGGTCTTTTACTATTATGCTATCATTTTTTCAAGTCAAGTATTGTTATGCTAGGAGTTAGGTGGGAAGTATAAAGGCATATACCCCCACCATAGTCTTCATCATTTTATTGCTTCATCTTATTTATTAAATAAGGGTTTGCTAAGAGAAATTAGCTCTTGTTTATGGCTATCTATTGATGAATGGTTGGTGGAAGTCTAGCACTAGCCTTGGATGATGTCTTCTAGCTCCTATGGTGGATTATCTTGGCATTTCTCTTGATCTTCGTATGGTCTTTTACTATTATGCTATCATTTTTTCAAGTCAAGTATTGTTATGCTAGGAGCTAGGTAGGAAGTATAAAGGCATACACCCCCACCATAGTCTTCATCATTTTATTGCTTCATCTTATTGATTAAATAAGGGTTTGCTAAGAGAAGTATTGAGGCATGCACCCTCTTAGTTTAAACCCTAGCTAGAGAAACTTGCCTTGGGAATTAAAAGGGCTTACACCCCCAAGGAGGTAGCGTCTCTAGCTCTTACTTAATTTGGCTCCATTAACCCAACAGTAAAGGCACTAGTCATATACTTTTTGCATTGGAGATATAAAATCTTTTCCTTGGGAAATACAATTTTGATCTTTTGAAAGGTTTCTTGCTTGAAGTTGGTTTGTCTAATTGAGAGGAGTCTTTCCCTACTAGGGCGTCCCCTCTCTCCCACTACTTCTTGCTGTTGTTATAGAATTACATCTTCAGCCATTAGGTATACAGAAACCCTAACTCACTTGCTTGAATAACTCTCTTGTCAACCATTGGATTTCGCTCAAAGTTTGCACTTACTCTCTTTGGTACAACACACTTTTTGGCAAAGTTTGAGGGGATTTCAGTGGCTGATTTTCTTGTTGTAATACATTGAATGTTACAACCATAAGGTTGATATAATTTGCTGCAGACAAGTGTTTACAACAACCGTATCGTTTTATGCTAGAATATTGGTTTTTCATCTTGAGTTTAGCTAGTCATTTACTAACCTTTCTCTTGCATTTTCTACTTGGTCTCTAGCATTTATTGAGGAGCTCATACTACCATATTATTGCTGATATATATTGTTATCTATTGCTACAAATTAGGGACATCAAGCTTAACTTGTTAATCCAACTAACATATATAATTTCAAAGTGTCTTTTCTTGTGTCTCGGGCAAGTATTTCACCATTTGCAGGTTACTCAACATACTTTGCAACCCTTGGACCTTCTGAAGACTTCATTCCACACATTTCACACCATTTAGACTTGACCTCTAGGGGCTTCACTTCCATTTCCCTCCATCTCCATCTCAATCCCCCTAGGGTCATCAAGATCGCCTCCCTAGAGTGACCTAGTCACCCTTGAAGTGCGAGACCTACATCGAGGTGACATTGGGTGTAGGATTGCCAAGTTGTAGCGCTTTCTTTGTGTTTGGGTCGGGATTTTCCCAACATACAATTTGCGCTATAACAATGCCAATACCTAGGATAAAGAGTATTTCCCAAGAAATCTATCAAGGAGTATGTGTAATGGCATATGGTATGGTTTGGGGTTTACTTCATGGGTGGTGGCATAGTCATGAATGGTTGTGTATGATAGTCAGCCTCATGAGCGCCTTAGTATAAGGGAGCGCTTAAGAAATGGGTTACCCTTTACTTGACATTGTGTCTTTACAAACCCCTATTTTCCTTTTTCTTTATTCATTCAACCTCTTTTGGCTTTTGATTTTCATTTGCTAAGTCCTTTTGTTAGGTAGGAATTCATTGCATAGGACTTGGGGTGATGGCCTTTTGGCGAGGGGGTAGAGCTCATGCTTCTTATTCTTTCTTGGTTTTTTGACTTTGTTTTTCCTTCTTTTTTGGTTTGTTTTACATTTTGAATTATAACATTTTCTCTTTCTATATCATTTTTTTTATATCAACTTGCATCAATCTTGAGCATTCTAGCTCTTTCTCATGGGATTATGAGGCAAAAACCTTTATGGGTGACATAAAGGTTTTATAAGACCACCAACCCAATATATATGATAATGGAGAGGGGAGAGATGGAGTATGTTACGTATGGATTGAAATATGGACACATTACCCCCATTAAGGACCTTCAATAGTACAACGTTTCCTAGGAGTGAAAACACTTGACTAGGAGATGATGATGACCACCAAGGTGAAACAAGGAAAAAAATATAAATTCAAAGCATGATGATCCATAATCCAATTCAACCCATGATCATTGTTTTCATGCCCAAAACATTGACATTATCACTCAATATGGAGTATTAGAACATGCTACCACATATGTGTCATGCACCATATCATATGGTGTGAGTGAGCTAAGCATGCAATGGAAGGCATCCATGGACAAGTGTCCGTGGAGAATCCATAATGTCATCATCAAAATTATTGTCTGTGATGTGGATCATGGAGAAAAAATCTCCTCTAGTTACCGCTAGGTGTGAGGGGGTAATAGGGCCAAACCTGGAAGTGAGACTAAAGTTGCTGCAAAGCATAGTGTCCCCCATTTCCCCAACCTTCCTCCATTTCTTGTTCCATGGGTGAACCATTTGAACCTTTACCCCTACTTCAGAAATTATGTCGTGCATGGGATTAATGGCCGAATCATTCCATTTGATATTGATTGGATGGGAGGGATTTGCAATTAGAGGCCTTGTCTTGGTTGTTTCCCAAGTCATATTCATCTACATGTACGAGCCCAGGCGATCGTACTTTTTCACATTGCATGGGGCTTGTCTTGTCTACCCTCCCAAACACCCCATTGGGGAATGATTTTGGAGAGGGTTAAAAGCCTTTTCCTAAATAGTTTTTTCATTAAAATTGGATTCTAAGGTTTTTGACTTGGTTGAAGGACCGGTGCTGGAATCGGTCTGAGGCCTTTGAGAAGTACAAGCATGCTAAAGGCTATTGTTATCTATCTTGAAAATCAGTCCTTTACACCAAGTTAAACACATTATGTCTCAGGTCTAAAAAAAGGACATGTCTCTTTCAAATCTCTTCATTTTGGATTTTGGAAGTTTGGCATTGAGCCAAAAAAAGCATGACCCCTAATATTGGTAGGCCTTCCTTTTTGCCATAGGTTACCATATATGCGAATATCACAAACCAAGTGTCCACTTTGTGAAAGAGTGAGATTATCAAACATGCATTTTGGCACTATGTCTTTGCTTAGTGAGACTAAGAATCGATTTGTCCTTTTTGTATCCAAATACTCCCCTCTTTTATCTTCTGGAAAGAAACCTTTCCAAGGGATGAGCTTCCTCAGGACTTGAATTATGAGCATCTTGGCAGTGTCTTCATAATTAAGTTTTACGTTTTATTTGGAAAGGAAGAAATGAATGTTTATTTAAAGGTGTCAATCATGACAAAAAGTTCACTTGGTTTGACGCTGCATTGGTCTGTGCTAATTTACACTTGCAAATTTCTATTTAGTTTCAAAATGTGCAAGTCAAGATGGATAATATGTACCATTTGATTGACTACTAGGGAGACACCCCATGTATTATGACTAGGAATATCCTTGCTAATAATCCCACTAAGTCACCACAATTTCATTATTTTGATCGTTCACATCACTATGTCGGTTAACTTGTTCTCGAGCACCATATAAGGTGATGCAATTGGCCTCCTCCTCCACCATTGATTGATGATAAGTTTCCCATTGTCCCCCTTGTCATTTCCAAAGTGGAGAAACCATTTGAACCTGATCTGGGGCATGATGGTTGGGGAACAATCATTCGAAATGCAAAGACAATGTTCAAAGGACGGGGGCTACCCCCAAAGGATGACTTGCCACTTAACTCAAGCTCGCTTCTTGCTATTGTACGATCCTTTGGTGTTTGAATCAGGTCAATTGTCCTTTTGTTTTGTTTATTTCATCTTAGTGTAGACTCTTTGCAATTTTGGTTTTTGTCCCTTGTGGCAATTTTGTAATGTGTATGACACACTAATAGACTCTTAGGTATTTAGGTTTTGGATTTTATACTTTCTTTTTCTGTATAAAATTCCTTATAGAAATTGCACATTTTAATAGTTAAAGGAAGCATTTTATCCAACAAATAGTTAAAAATATCCCTTTCTTATCCAACATTGGGGAACTACAGAAAAAAAATAATTGTGAATGGAATGGGACCCTTCTCTCCCTGTGGTTGGGGTTTTAACCTCTTGATAATTGTTAGGAATAGGGTAAGGGATTTTGCATTTTACCAATTCTAGATTAGGGTTAGGGTTTTGAATCCTTTAGAATATTCTTGAAAGTCCACACCTAACTAGCTTCCCATGTATAAGTAATGGGAGCTAATGTACCATCCACTTGATATTGTGGTGGTCAAAGAATAACCAAATTCTTAGGGCATAATGTTCTCATATGAATTCTGTTTTTGGACCTTTTTAGCTTGTTCAAAATCTCTCAAAGAATTATTTAGTGTTATAAGGATAAGGTAGAAAGTGTCAGTAAATTTATCACAAAAAATGTTGTTTAAGACCTCGAATATGAAATTTTCAATTTTAACCTTAGCTAGAAAGATTCAAGATCGACCTCAAAAATGGGCCCTACAAGTACACACATCTAATTTTCCATTCCATGAAGCACCAAAAAGGACAACAAAAAATATAATGATCCATCATCAGATCAAGTTGCTAAATTCGACTCAACCTTGTGGGTTTTAAATCGGCTTAGTCCTTTGGCTAGGCCTAGTTATGAGTCTCAATTAGACTCACACATTTCTTGCAAGTCGTTGAGACCTTGCAATTTTGACTCTTTGAGTTTGAGTAAAAAACTCATGGCATCTTTATATAAGGAAAAACAAAAAAAGGTCCATTTGAGCATTGCATTCTTGTAGATTTTTCATACCACTATTCCTAGTGAGGTATGAGGTTTTGAGGTGTATGTTGAGGGAATATGAATTGAATTTTCACATCAAAATCACAAGGGTGAATATCCACCAAGTTTTCTAACCATTACCTTAGTTGTAGGGACGGATCTAACACTCTTCTATCACATACCTACACTCTGCCTAAGTTTTTCTTTGCAAACTTGAGTTTCTCCAAAGTCTATTTCGACACCTGAGGTTGTGTGACACTGTCTTTCCTCAGTTGCAGGGGCTTGGCCAGTCTACGCCTACTACAACCAAACTACACCTCTTCATTTAAGGTTTTCCCATAACTTATCCCTAAGCTACAATTTGTCAAGTGCAACTAAGTCCTACTCAACAAAGTTCATTCAACAATAGGCACATGTCCAACCATGGCCATAAAACATCCCAACAATACTTTAACACTTAGCCAACACAAAGAAAAACAAAGAACAATAACATCCGAAAATCATAAAGAGTCCACAAGTCACATGTATAGGCGACATCCAAGGCAGGAACCTTAACTTTATTATATGAAAAATGTTATAGATATATAACAAAGGAGTTGCAACCTCTTGCCTGCAACTCTATTACAAATGTATAAAGAATCTAAAACAAATAGCTTTCTACCTACATCACATTAAACATATGTTGGACACAAATAAAATGTTAACTTGAAAAAAAACCCACCATATATAACATCAATTTTTACATCCTTCAATTAAAAAAATAAAATAACTAAATACAAAAAAAATATAATAACTAAATCCAAGCCAAAAATGAAAAAAAACAACTTGTGCTAAGTAGATACTCTAACCACTTCAAGTAGTTACTTCAAACTAATCAATATGGCCTTTAAAGATGTCTCATAGTTTACTCTATGTTAGTGTCGGTACTCTAATTTGGTAAAGTAAATGAGTTCATTTACTCTATTTATTTTTGGAAAGTGAGTTTTGCACATGTATTTACCGTGCTAATAGATAACATATTGCTTCATGTTTGTGTTGGTTCTCTAACTTGGTAAAGTAAACGAGTTCATTTACTCTCCCTCAGTCTTTAGGAAGTAAAAATCATGAAGTAAACGTCTTAAAGTCATGTAATATGACATATGAGTATATCGTGACATCTTAAAGTCATATTAACTCTTAGGCAATTTTATGTGAGTATGAGTAGCAATTGCAATAAATTTTATTAATCCATACACTATTTTGGTATGGTAAAGATACCCAAAGAGCTTGCCTAATAATGTTCATGCAACTTTTGGTTTGTAATATAATTATACGAGATAACCATTTCTCCAACTCTTTCTAGCCAGTATGAGAAACCCTTTATGCATTGGGGACATATACATATTATTTTTTTTTGGCTTTAAGTTGTATGTGTTTTAAGTAATATTTTTTTGGCCCTAATTTTTTGGGGCCGATTTTTTTCCAGAACTTTGCAGTGACGACCGTTTTCTTCATTTGTTGATTTCAATTGTTGGAGACCAGAAGGAGCAACAAAAAAACACGGCGGAGAGCAAGTCAAACTAGCTTGGAGCTGATTGAGGAGAGCAAGCAAAGCAATGGCGATGGTGGCGGCTAGGGTCTGGTGACCTGTTCGGGGTCGAGTTTTTTCCAGATCTTTGTAGTGAGGGTCGTTTTCTCTTCGATGGATGGCCTGTTCGGGGCCGATCCATTCCCTGAGCGACGATGGGTCATTCCTCATCTGATGGTGAAGACAACCTGTTTTGGTGTAAGAGGGCTTGTCTTCGGGTGGCTATTGTCGGAGTTGCGATGGTGGTGATTTCGGGGGTTTGCTGCGGCCGAATCTATTCATGCTCACGCTTTCAGGTGCGTGCTGGTGGCTATTGTCGGAGTTTCGGGGTTTTCTGCGTCGGGTTTGTTCGTAGCCTTGCTCAGAAGGTTTTGGGCCAGAGATTTGAGGTCCTCACTAGGGGCGTGCGGTGTTTTGGATAACACTTCGAGGTCCTTTGGGGATGTGCAGTGTTTGACTAACATTTTGAGGTCCTTTGGGGGCGAATGGCTACATGTTTTTTACCAATTCAAATCTCTTATTGTAGCCTACTTGCTGGTTTTCAACTTTGATGACATTGTGGTCTTGTAAGGACTAGTAGTTTTTTGTATTTGACCATGGACTATGGTCTAGAATGCTTTGAACAGTTTATGTAATTTCGGATAAGAATACAATTATATCATATGTAATTTCACAATTATATATCAATATAATGAACAAATTTTCTGTTGGAAAAAAAAAGTAATATTTTTTTGCAATATGATGTTATTATACATACAATAGTTACCTGCTGGTGTAATAATGTATACATGAGTTCCATATAGTGTCAATGTTATGCTACATATCATTTGTGAAGTTCATGCATACAAAGTAATTTTTTTTTAATTGTTATGCTACACTTTGGAGGGTTATTAATCATCCTAGCATCTGGCAAAGGGTTATTAAAGAGAAGTATTTACATAACTCCTCGACTGTAGACTAGATTAGACACCAGTCTCACCAAAAGCCTCTTGCTTCTAAAATTTGGACAAGCTTAAGGAAAGCACTTCCAATCATTAATAACTGGCTCAACTGGCTGCCTGGCTCGGGAACACAAGTGAGGGTAGGCCAAGATAGGATATTGGATATGGGAGATAGTGCCTTACTTTCCGAGGGACTTATAAACATTTTAAAAGAAAAGGGAATGTCCTCCTTGGCGCAAGCAACAAATGATTTGATTACGATTCCTGGGACAAAGAATTGGTAACATAGCGAGGAACTGGGTTTATTGGGAGCTCAGGCATGCGAATGGGATGCATTTACGTTGGGCCTTAATCAAGCGAGAATTGAGCTTCGAGCAGAAGAAGCGGACAAACTTATCTGGAGTGGTGGCGATTCGTCTGGCAAGATAACGGTGAGAAACTGCTATAATGCCTTATTTTCTTTACAACATTTTTCGGTTCTGATAGGGTGGAAGATAAGGATATGGAGGTGGAATTTGTAATTAAAAATTGCACTCTTCTTCTGGCTAGCGGCAAAACATTGTATTCTAACTTGGGAAACATTAAAAAGAAAGGGTTCGATGGGCCCCGACATTTGCTATCTCTGTAAAAAAAATGATGAAGACACCGAGCATCTTTTCATTCATTGTCAGTTCTCTTTGGCGGTTTGGTCTTCGTGCATTTCAACATTGAATCTAGACATAAAGTGGACCTGCCAAACTCTATCCATTGCTATGGAGTCTTGGCTGCAGAACAAAGCGGCCCCTAAATGTCTTCCTGCTATCATATGTTGGTACCTATGGCTGGAGCACAACAAATCTTTGTTTGAAGGGGTTGAGCCGTCTCTCTTTGTAGTGATTCACAAAACTATAAACAACCTATCATAAAACCGTTATGATCGTAGTCGACCTTCCTTAAGGTTAAGTACATTTGCCCGATTGGATGGATACTTGATGGCTTTCTTCGATGGGGCGTCCATAAATGATGGAGCTATTTGCGGTGCAGGGGGTACTATAAAAAGATCTTCTGTTACGGATATAAGGTGGATCTTTAATTGTGGAGCAGGTTCCAATACAAAGGTTGAGTTAATTGGTGTGTGGGCAACTCTTTTTTTGGCAAAACATCTGGATATTCATCGTCTTCAGATGCTGGGGGACTCCAAGGTTGTTATTGAGAGGATGCAACGAAAGGGCAATCTTCTGGCCACCAAAATCGAAGGATGGAAATGCAAATTTCGGACCCTTGAAGGAAATTTCCAAGTTGCCTTATTTCAGCACATTTTTAGAGAATCTAACGAAGAGGCTGATAACTTGTCAAAGAGAGCACTCGTTTCGTAAAAAAGGGAGATTGCTATTTTTCACTTGGGATGGCGAAAGGGAAGGCTCTCCTATTTCTTTAAAAATTTTCTGAATTTGTGAGGAATGGTCCTTTGCTAGTTTTATCTGTTCCCGATGCATAAAATTTTGTTTGAGTTTCTTAGATTAGGATTTGGATGCAGTTTTCTTTTTTTCTCTTTCCTTTTAGGAATGAGAATCAATCTGTTGGAGAAGTTTTGTTCGTCTTTAGATTCTGAATAACGAAGAATGATTGATGGGATCGGTCTATTTGTTATCTTTTTTGGCGATGTCGATGTAAAAAAATCATTTCAATATAATTTGAGCTATTTTTATGACGAATATTATACACTTTTGCCACATGTACATATGTGTTTTTCATACTTTAAAGGAGCTTTTTGAAGAATTTCATGATAAAATGGTATGATCGCCATAAGGTACGTGTAATTCATGTTTAATGATTGAATCAAGTATAATTCATTATGTTTTATGATTTCTAAGAGCTAATTCACGTTTTTTGGTGTTACAGGGCAAAAACGCACTATGTTTCTAGTTCTGTCACTTGATCCGGCATTCGTTTTGACACTCGATCCGACACTCTGTCCAACACTCTGTATTGCACATAAATGGAAGGCGAGTTGGCGGTTATGGCATTGGCGGCTAGTGTTGGGCGAATCGAGAACATGGGTTTTGTTCATGATCGCCCCCTCCAGCTACTGAACTCTAGACAACTCAGTTTCAGTTGTCCAAAGAGGGCGATTATTGGCTCGCTCTGTTTTGTCAGTTAGGGCATCATTTATTGTATTTTGCTGAAATTAGAAGTGGTTCGACCCTCTTGTGGTCGACCACTTGGTCTGTGAGTTTATAAATACTGCTAGGATGGTCATAAGATTGTTAAGCAAGTAAAAGAACCATTGTATTGGAGACAAACTCGTTTTCCCCTGTTTTTGATATTTTACATTGCCAAAATTTTGCTAGAGCTGCATTTTCAAGTTTTGATGGTGAATTCGCCTTGTTAAGCTCGTGGTGTGCTCGTAGGAAGTAGACATGACTTGCTGGGGGGCCCAACAACAATCTTGTGACTATCAGTGTGTTGTTTATGCAATTTTTAATTTAATTACTTTTTTTATTTTCCTGTACATGTATGTTTTTATTAATTGTTTTACTTGTTTTGCAGGTTAGATGTTAATACATATTAGCATGCATTGATTTTATAGACTAGGAAAAGACTTGCAAGTCTCTCTCTCTTAATACTAACCCCATATGCAGTTAGATTATGTTTTCTTTTATGATTTTACAGTTAAGTTTAAAACAAAGTTCAATTAGAATAAAACAGAGTTTGATTTAGGTTTTCTTTTGACAAGGATTGATGGATGGATAGATTCGATTCTAGTTTTTAATCATAGTTTGCTTATCTTATTTTTTTTTATAGAACTTGTTTAATTAGTTGTTGGTTAATGTAATTGTTAGATTACTTTTTAATATCATGTTTTTAATTTCTGTTTTTAGTCATTTCTTTATTGTAGTTTGAATGGTTAGAATAGACATAGTATAAATTTATTCTATGCAATTTCCTTTTCTAGAATTAAAATGCAATTAAATTTCTTAATTAAATAATGATGATCTCGTTATGTTGTTGATGGTTTATACATGAATATGTAGGGTATTTAACATTATTTTTGTCATGGCTAAGTTTTCATTGGATTGTTTACTCCACACCTTTCATTTTGCCATTGAGATTAGTTTTGAGCTTATACCATTGGAATTGTCCTTTGTTGTCAAGTGCCATCGAGATATTATCCGACACCGAAGACATTCACACAACCACCAACATTATATTTTAATTGTCATAGGTTAAAATATAGTTTTCTTGCTTTCATAGATATAGTTTCTTGCTTTCCTAGTTTAGGAAATAGGGTTATTTGCTTTAGTAGGTTAGATAGTTGTTTTTGCTTACTTGTCTATTTTCTTTAATAGGTTAGATAGGTGCTTTTGCTTACTTGCTTATTTATTTGCTTTCATAGGGTAGTTGCTCATTGAATGTAGGTTGGCAAGTTAAAATAGTTTGTTTTTGTCATTTGCTTATTATGCTTAGTAGTTTGCTTTTGCTTATTGTTAAACTAGTTTGCTTTACATAGAGTTTTCATTTTCTTTCTTAGGAACTATCCATTGACCCTTGGCCCAAAAGTACTTAGGTTACCTAGTTTCAATTTGCTTAGTAAGGTTTGCTCGTTAGATAGCTTTGCTTGAGTAGATTGGCCTTAGATAGCTGCCTTCATTAGTTAGACTATACTCCTACCAACACTTATACCTTTGGCATATATTTTGCTACAACTCTAAGTTTACTTACCCTGGGTTGACAATTTAATTGAGGGTTTTTACTATGTTTTTTGTGCATATATAACACCCGTCAGGACTCCAAGGTTGTTATTGAGTGGATGCAACGAAAGAACAATCTTCTGGCCACCAAAATTAAAGGATGGAAACACAGAATTCGGACCCTTGAAGGAAATTTCCAAGATTCCTTACTTCAACACATTTTTAGAGAATCTAACGAAGAGGCTGATAACTTGTCAAAGAGAGCACTCGTTTCGCAAAAAGGGAGATTGCTATTTTTCACTTGGGATGGCGAAAGGGAAGGCTCTCCTATTTCTTTAAAAATTTTCTGAATTTGTGAGGAATGGTCCTTTGCTGGTTTTATCTGTTCCTAATTCATACAATTCTGTTCGAGTTTCTTAGATTAGGATTTGGATGCAGTTTTCTTTTTTTCTTTTTCCTTTTAGGGATGAGAATCAATCTGTTGAAGAAGTTTTGCTAGTCTTTAGATTCTGAATAACAAAGAATGATCGATAGGATTTGTCTATTTGTTATCGTTTTTGATGATATGAATGTAAACAAATTATTTCAATATAATTTGAGCTATTTTTCTACTAAAAAAAATAATTTTTTTAAGAAGAAACACACAATATATTTAGATGTAATATAAATAATATTTATCTTCGATGGTGTATTAATCATGTGTTTATAAAATTGGATTGTTACTTTTTACTTTGAATATGTTTGTATATGAATTTTTTTTAGAGGATGTGTATAAAAAGTTTTATTATAATTTTTTTAATCAAATTAAATGTATAATATATATATTTTTTATTTTTTAAAAATATAAAAAAATTATTTTTTTAAAACCTAATTTAACTTAAAAGTATTTATAGAAACTTTTTATTTAAAAGATATAAGAAAATATTTATTTAAAACTAATTAAACTTAAAAGTAAACTTTTTATTTAAAATATATATATATATATATATATATATATATATATA
>ML849881.1:9702-32451 GCA_009831015.1 Picea engelmannii
AAAAATGCCTAATTCCCTTGGGAGTTTTCTTTCACAGACATAAACACATCTGCCCTCTGTAGAAACGATTCTCTGAGCGCCCATATGCAAGTCTGTCCATTGTTGTTTTTCTAGGCGTTTCCTCTTCCCTCGCTTGCAGAAAACGTCCCTCTGCTTCTCTATCGATTCTATGTCTCTTTGCTAGTCAGTCTGCGTTTCAACAGATCGTTCCAGTCTACGTGTAATTTCTGGTTTTCATACCACCATTCCAGACAAGCAGAGGAGAGATACGTGCTAGGGTTTCTTCCTCATGCATTGTTTCCAGACCGACCAGAGAAGAGATTTCGTATGGATTCCCTTCACATGCACAGTATTCCGAACAACCCTGGATGGCTTGGCATTGTGATTGAAGAGGTCGAGGAATTATTCTTACGGATACAAGAGGAACTCAAATTTTCTGTTGCCATTCCGTTCAACTGAATCATGTGCTGCCTGTGGAAACCCTACGCCCGGTCCATATAGTTGTTTGCTGAGCCTACACACTCTCGTCCCCATCGTTGCACTCGATCCATGCATACCTACGACTGGTGATAGAATTCGAGTGGCCAAAGGAATCTCACGACCTCCATCTCTGCATTTTCGAACTAGTGGATTCGAAAGATCACCATCTATGCAATTTCAAACCAGTGAATACTTAATGTTGCGGCCTCTTATCGTTATTTCTCATTGATGCGAAATCGCCTTGTTTATTCCTCTGAAGCTCGCGGTTGAATCCTCTACGATTCTCAACATCGGATCACATTCTCCAAGTCTTTGAAGTACTGATTATTGAAAACTGACGGAGTGGCATCAAAATTCCTTATATCTCAGCTCGATTGTAGCTCGGCCTCGCCTTTTCCACTCTAGTTATAAAACCTGTTGACTATATCCGCACTTTTCCAACCGCGTGAGAGCCCAAGAGAGCCACCATATCTCTGACAGAGAGACCAAATTGTTTGAATACTTGGACCAGAGTTGTGTTGGCTCGACAAGGCTGGCAATCAGGGTTCGGCTCCAAGCTGAAGCGCCATGGTCATATTTTCTTTGGCTATCTTGAAATGAAAAGGCGTTGAAACTTACACAATTGTAAGAACAGCACAAGAAGTCAGGAAGGGTGTTTGGAAAGCTTTTATTACTACCTCTCGATCTCACGCTGTTATGGGATTTTTTCCTGCAATCGATTTTATTGAAGCATACTTGTGGATTTTGTTGTGCGGAAGAGTTGGCCTCTTGCTTACCATATGAACACCCTCAAATCTTTAAGTTTTGGCAACCAAAGCAGTGATCACTTTTAAGAACATTGGGTCAAGAGCACGTTAGTAGCTTGTTGGCAGTTTCACTCGACATCAAACAACACATTCAATTCCACAAATCAAGGTAGCTACAAATAGTTTTTCTTTGTAGGTTTACTTGTATTTTTCTTGGAAACCGGTGCATTTTCGGTAGAATACGACACCCTTTATTTGCTCACTATGTAGTTGAGTTTGCATTGTAAATTCAGGGTGGAGTTGCAAGAAACCTTTGACATCTAGATCTATCTTTAAATGGCTCAAGTTGAGGAACTGCTAGAGTTTTTGAACACTTTAATAATGTCCTTTGTGGACAATACAATCATCATTGAAAAGACCACTTTGCAGTATGTTGTAACATGCCTACAAGTTTCGCAAGTGAAAGAAGCACTACTGCAAACTCAGACTCATCTTATTCATGATGCACTTGAGAGACATAATTTGTGACAACATTCTGAACATGTCCTTGTTCAAAACCCTCTTTTCAAAGATGAATAAGATGATGAGGTCGATTCAGACCAACATCTAGCACAACATCCACTCAGGCAAACAACTCTAGAAGTTCAGCTTCTTTCCAAGTGGATCATCAAACCTTGGGAGGAAGCATAGGACATGTATTGAATATGAAAAGGATGTCACCTTTCATAATTCGGATTACACCAAACTAATCCAGTTCCAAAGTGTTGGACTCCTCCACGACAGTTCACAATCACATGCTCCAGTTCAAGAGTGGATTTTGATATGCCAACATTGTCAGGGAGTTGGCCACATGGAAGATCAATGTTTCAATCTTCATCCTTGCAAGAATTGTGGACGGCATAATCATCATTTAGATAAGTGTTTTAAACATAAGACAACTACAAGAGTAAAGAAACACTATGGGTGGATGACTTCTTGGCGATGGTAATCAATAGTCAAGAAGATATGTCAGTGTATTCACCCTCAATTATTGACACATCTTGTAGTAGATAGATTTTCTTCTTCTCACCTTGTCCATGATAGGGGGGACCAACATCAACGATTGATGTCTGCAACCAGTTTTTGATTCTATAAAAAGATAAGTTTTCTTATTATATGCTTTATATTATGTATAATGTGTCTTTTTATATTTTGAATTCTATTATGATGTGCATGCATATATTTTTATATATTATTGTGTTATGGATGTGATTCCATATTATTTGGACTTCATAGATTTATCATATGAAGGACATATTATTACAAATTGGTTTCAAAGCTTAGAGTAGGGGTCTAGGAATATTAAAGTTGGTTTACAACCCTGTTGGGAATAACTATTCATGTTATTAGAGTATATATGAGCGATGTTAAAGAATTTGAAAAATATAATTTATAAAGAGCTTGAATTGTTGTGACATATTCCCATAAGTGAGTCTAGGGTGTGTTTCAATGTGGTATCATAGAAAAAGAAATGGAAAAAATTGTGTAATTTTGAAGTACTTTGTAATCTCACAACGAACATAGGGTTTTGGGTATCTTATAATGTGGTATCAGACTGAAGGTTACAACATTTGGGATGGATGGGACATAAACGAGCATACTGAAGATTACATGTCGGCTAATTGTTTAACAAAGTGTAAAATCATGAAGATGGGTAACACTTTTGCTTGTTTTAAGAGAATTTTTTTTATATATTCACAGGTTCTTCAACTTCAGGTAAACAAAAGTAATTTTTTTATTTAGAATTTTACTTTATAGTAAAAACAAATCTTGTGAAGAATTTTGTTAGCTTTCTACTGACTATTTTTCAATTTTTTATTATTAAGATTTGATATGTCAATTTGGCAATTGTTTGACAGTATGCTCCTTAAAAATCAAGGGAAAGATAATGAGTTATGTTTCCCCCCCACAAAGTATCCATTATTAAACTTTTGTTTTTGACAAATGAAAGATATTGCAACAATATACACAAACTCTATTTTGTGATGACTATAGTTTTGAATCAAACAAATGAATATTATAATTTCTAGAATTTTTTGAAGTTGACCAATTTGAAAATTTTGCAGATTTTAAACACATGTTTTCCCCCACCATGTATCTATCTTAATTTTTACTTAAAAGTAAAATCTCAAAATACATTTTTGAAGAGAACAATTTAAATATTATGAATATAAATTTTCCATAATTTTCCGCTGTGTATTTTTACAGATATGGATTTTTCATTTGACTGAGTCAAAATGTCACTTGAAAATATTATGCAATGATTTTTTTATAAAATTAAATAAAATTAGATAAAAACAATGAAAATGAAAACAAATTATATCCAATGAAAGTAGATTCAATTTTAAAAATGATGGTATCAATTCCAAAACTAAATTCCGAGTATTTGCATAAGTTTGCTACCCACAAAGTTCAAGTAAGCTAGAGAGAATTTGCAGTTTCCTGCAAATAGTCCCATTTGTAGGTTTTCGACTGAAATATTCTTTCGGCTGAAATATGCTTATCGCAAGAAAAAAAATCATCCGGAAAATCTTGTACACGACTATCGAGGGCACTGCCAGGGAGTCGTTCGGTTTGACGTGCAAACTTTTGGCCGAAAAATGTTTCGGCCAAAAAATCCTATCTTTCGACCGAAAGAAAAAAGAGTTCGATCGAAAAAATGCCACCAGGAATTTTGGAGATCCGATTCTCACGAAAGTGTTACCCATCTTCATGATTTTGGGTTTGAAATTGCAGAGATGTGATCGAATTTTGCAGTAGGAGAGTTATAGAGGCACATATTTTCCATTTTGTAGCTACAAATTGGCAATAATTGGTTGGATAGTGAATTCACAAAGTCAACCATGGAAGGAAATGGTGAAATTGGGAAAATTCCCTATTTTGGGTGAATCCAATGGAGAAATTGGCTCGAAAATGAAAAATTGACAAGTACAAGAGTTGAATTTATAGTTGTAGGCTTGAATTCATGGTGGATGGAAAATTTTGGAAAATTGGCGTTATTGACAAAATTGGAAAATTTTAAAAATTTTGAAAATTTGGAATTTTCATATGGGTGACGTCACCGATGACATGGAGACACCAAGTGGTATCCAATTTGACATGTGGAGGTGGAAAAGTGTCACGACGTGGTTCATTTTGGGATGGAAATACCCTATTATTGATTGAGTGTTTCCCATCTCGAAATGAACGTGAATTGTAGTTCATGATCATCCTCCACCATTGAATATTTCAATGGAAAGTTAGTTTGTTATTAGGTGAGAAATTCTAACTTTGGAATAGATTTGGGCCGTAAGATCAGATAAAAAAATACACCATTGGATATTTTTGAGGTTATTTTCTCTATCAAGTATCGAGCATTTGTGGTTCCAAAATTAATATGGGCTATTGGACCGAACAATTCTTCGTCATCTGATATTTCAGAGTCAAGTTACATTACTAAACTCTGATCACTTCTCATCCTGAAATAAATATCCATAGTTATATCGAGTGAGTATTAGTTGTCATATATTTCAGAGGTAAGTTATCATGCTATTCTTTGAGCACTTGTGGTTTTGAAATGATTATGCAACATTGATCTTGATGAAGGTCAATTGTCATATCTCAACTCACCATATTGGCCAAGGTTAGTGTGCCACGTGGAATAGGTAAGGATAGAGTGGGACCCTCTCTCTCTCATCCATGACTAGGATGATGAAAGTTGGTAGAAAAAATACAAAAGGTTTTAGATGGCCCACAAATTTGGTAAAGTAAAGAGAATGAAAAGATAAAGGAAGAAAGGGGAAATATAAGGAAAGAGAAGGAAGGATGATAGAGAAAGAGAAGATAGAGAGAAAGGCGGAACATCGATATGATGATGGGGCAGGGATAGGGTGGTCAAGGTAGTGACATGTCATCACCTCAAGATGCGAGGTGGACCTAAGGTGCCACATCATCCATTCCATGTCAATAAGATGACACATCAACAAATAATGCTATATGTTTGAAAAAATGACTTTAGAGACAATTTTTTAATTTAGACATATAAGAATCATATTAAATCATAATTAGATGATATTTTACACGTATTTATATAGTGACAAATCTTACCAAAGTTCCAATGATGCTCACTGGTCAATTATGCACCAATTTGCCAAAAATTACAGATTAGAGGTTTTTGAAGAGCAGGGTGGTGCTTAGTGGAAGGGGTCCTGTTACTAATGATATTTTTATAGGGTGTTATACAAGTATACATGGAAATAAATTGTGAATTAATTGGCCATATTTCAAATGGGTTGGAGTGGAGGTACCAAAACAAGGAAAAATCCACTATTCTGGGCCATTATTTGGGGATTTTTGGGAGTTTCAAAGGAGGAAAAGAGACCTCAAATGATAGGAATAGAAACTTGCATGTAATAAACATTTTACATACACATAAATATAGATAACTTTTCCTTAGTGAAATTTTTCTAGAACTACTCAGTTTGGGAGATAAGTCAGTTTAGCTAAAAATTCCAAGTTTGGGAAAAGTGCAAAGTTGGCATTCCCAAACTACTGCAGGAAGTGATTGGAACATCAAATCAAAAATATGAAGGTTTATATGTGTTTACCATTGGTAATATTATCTATTTTTATATAAAAAAAATTATGGTTCTTGATAGATTTTCTTCTACAGGTAGCATAAGTTGACCTCTGAGATTAATTGCATTAATGTGACAAGAACATAAAAGGGGGGAAATTGCTAATTTCAAGGAGCCATAAATTTCATATTAGAGATCAAAATTTAACAAGAGGACAATCATTGGAAAGCTATTAAAAAAGATGAATCCATCTATCTACTCATAATTTATATTTGAGCAACATAAATTCTCAACAAATCAAAAGAAGGCAGATGGTGGACTTAAAGAGCAAAAAATTATGCATAACTTCCAAACTTTATTGCATACACATTTTGTAAAATTAAAGATACAAGAAAAATATAACAGGTTCAAGGATGAGAAGGTTAAAGTAAAAATATTTCTAAGTGAATTTCCATCCTTCTATAGTGATAAAATTCATTTTGATGAACCCAAGACCTTGGGAGAAGCCATAAGGAAGGCTAAGCATTTGTATGAGCAGAACAAATGAAGGACATATTTCCAAAAGGATTGGGACGATAAGAAGAAATGTAATACGAAGAAAGGAAAGAAAGGGTATAATCCACCATTTTTCAAAAATAGTTCTCAAAGACAACCAACACAAAATGAGCCTAAGGTGACAAATTCTTTGGAAAAAGGCCAAGACAACAACCCATAAAATGATGGGGACTTGAAGGAGATCACACATATAATAATTGTCCTCACAAAGGAGAAAGGATGGTGTTTTTTCACAACATATAGGAGGTTGATATAGTGGAAGACATGGGTAGGATCATGCCAAGGATTTATGCATCATTGGACAATAGGAAAGTAGACCACTAGTCTCACATGATTGAGGTGGAAGGTAAGATTAATAACCATCCCAAAAATATTTTGATATATTCTGGAGCTAGTCAATGGTCATAGCTACATAGATCCTAATATTTTTGAGATATTTAATTTGCAAAGAATAAATCATGGGAAATATTGGTTGGTCCAACTAGATAATGGAGCCAAGAGAAGGATCAATGAGTTTGTTAAATATTGTCTAGTGGACGCGAATGGAGTCAGCGCAAAGGAATATTTGAATATCATACCTTTGGGTTCATATGAATATTTAATTCATATGGATTGGTTATAAAATCATCATGTTATCCTAGATTTATACAATAAGGCATTCACTTTCCTTGATGATGTAGGATAAAAAACTAAAGTTCAAGGGATTCCAAGGCCTATATCCATCAGAGAAATTTCAACCATGCAATTGAAAAAGAGTTTCAAGAAAGGGTGTCAGAATTATGTAGCTCATATGGAAGAGGAATATAAATATAAAGTGCCAAGTGTTGAATACCATATCGTCTTGAAAGAATATGAAGATGTATTTGGGGATATACCAAGGTTTCCACCAAAGAGCAACATTGATTTCTCTAGTGATTTGGTGCCTGGAGCTACCCCAATGTCCAATAATCCATATAGAATGAGCACACCATAACTAAAGAAATTGCACATACAACTTGAAGAACATTTGAAAAAGGAGTACATATGCCCAAATGTGTTTCCTTGGGGTGTCCCAATGCTATTTGTGAAGAATAAGGATAGAAACTTACTGATGTGCATTGATTTCAGACAGTTGAATAAGGTTACCACAAAGGACAAGTATCCTTTGCCAAGGATAGATGATATTTTTGATTAGTTGAAAGATGAAAAGATATTTTCCAAGATTGAATTGAGGTGAGACTACCATCAAGTGAGAATACAAAAAAAATATGTTAGTAAGAAAACATTCAAAACAAGGAATGTTCATTATGAGTTTGTAGTGGTGCCATTTTAGTTGTCAAATGCACTTGTTTTCTTCAAGCGTCTAATGAATATAGTGTTTAGGGAGTATATGGACACATTTGTGATTTTTTCCCTGGATGATGTTCTCATCTATTCTAGGTCTAAATAACATGAGAAACACTAAAGGATGTGTTATAGGTGTTATGGGAGAATCGTTTTATGCAAAGCTAAGAAAGTGCTCATTTTATCATAAGCAGATCCACTACTTCAGCCTGTTGAAGTTACTTCACACACACCTAGGATTTATTTTTCCTAAGTTTATTCCTTGTTTATTAGTCATAATTAGTCATTATCCAGTCTCCTATATTTTAGGGGATAATATTCCACCTGGAGAATATTCTCTTTCAGTTGACACTTCAGTTTGACTAGTTGAGTTGAGTTTAGATGTTGCATTGGGATCATCAGCATGCAACATTAGGATCATCACCATGCTAATTAGACCTTGCCTTGGTATCATCACCAGAGTGGTGCATTAGCCTTGATTCCCTAAGTTAAATCCTCACTACTCTCTGTTCAGTCAGTTAACTGAAGACTAGTTGACTAGTTAACTCAACTAGGTGGCAGTTCACTCCCGTAACTGCCTGAGAGACTAGAATAGGTGGCAGTTCACTCCCATAACTGTTGGTGTGTGTCTAGATCACTCTCGACCACCACTATGGCGCATTGGTTCACCTCAAGTCGAACTCATTGAGTTATACAAAGTATATCATGTGTAAATTATTCATTATTCACAACGGTTAATGAGAATTCTTCCATTCTTTCTCTCCTTCTTCTTCTTTCTCCAATTCTCTTTGAAAATGTGTGTATTATTGTTTATCTAGATCTATTCTATGCAGTTTCAACACATTTATATGGTATTAGAGCCGATGGACTGCTAAGAAAAATCTACACCAAAATGTTTTGCAGGTACAAAAGATTGAAGACAGTAGAAAGATGGAATTCCAAAAAGAATTCATTCTTACACCTTACAAATATTTTGCATGGAAGGAGAAAATAGCCATACATATCTGATCCAGAGGGTTTTACAGGTTAACCATGAATACAGATACAAAACCAACATCAGCCATAGAAAAATCCAAGTACTTAAATCGCATGGATGAGGCACTCATAACAATTTGTAGTCTTATTTCTCCAGATCTTCTTTTTCACATATCTTCCTGTAAGACTCTCATTGAAGCTTGGAAAAACTTGGAAGGGATCTTTGGAAAACAAGATGAGATGAGGGGACACATGTTGGAGGTGGATCTGCTCACATTGGATCCAAAAATCTTCGACAATATTAAGGATTTCTTTACAAAATTCAAGGATTTACTGTCGCAACTCAAAGCTTGTGGGGTTGATAAATCAACAGAGGAGAAACAAATGGTTCTCACCATTCTCTCCAATCTTGGTCTTTAATTCTCTGTATTCGTATCCACATTCCATACTGTCAGATTTGCCTCTGGAGCCACCTGGAAGATGCCTTCTCTTGAGGACTTTATCGAATCCATGACACAAGAGCAAACCAAGCTCATCAACATGGGTGCAATCAAAGGCCCAAGGGCGCATGCACTCACTGTGCATGATGGCAGCCACAAATATCAGAAATCTAAATATAAATATAAGTGGAAATCTCATGTAGATACGAAGAAGGAAGGGTACACAAAACCCTTCATCGATGCCTCCGGATCCAAAGGAGAAAAGGGAAGAAAATGAGAGAAATGCACATACTGTCACAAAGGATTCCATTCGGAATCCGAATACATGAAAAAAAAAATAGATGTGATGTCTCAGATACTTCATCAAAACAACCTTGGAGATCGCATCCCCGAGGGTGCAAAGAAGAAGAAGCCAGAAGATCTGAATTCTAAGAAAGACAATTCTAGCCATGCCTTGATTGCCATCAACTCCTCTCCTGATGCTTGGATCGTTGATTTAGGAGCATCACATCACATGGATGCCTCAAAAGAAGTATATTCTTCTTTAGATGCATGCAAAGGTCCTCCTATTCTGATGGGGGACAACTCTTCTGTCGAAGTCACTGCCAAAGGAAGGATTGAACTCACCAATGGAAGCTTCGAGAATGTGCTGCATGTTCCCAAGCTTTCTGTCAACCTTCTCTCTGTGTATCAGATGAAAAATTACGACACTGGAAAGAAATTCATCTTCACACCAGATTCCATGGACATCTACGACATGCAAACCAACTCCAAGGTTGCTATCGGTGAGGTAAGTCATCAGTCTAGATTGTATACATTTTCTGAATTCATTGAACCTGATTCTGGTTTACTACTTACTCATGTTGATGAAAGTAGTAGGATATGGAACGAAAGGTTTGGACATTTGAATTTCATATACATGCAATAGCTTAGCAAGAAAATATTAGTTGATGGTCTACCAGACATCCATTTCTCCAAGGGAGTATGTGAGGGATGTGTTCTTGCAAAACACCCTCAAGAAAAATTCAACAAGGGAAAGTCTCAACGAGCTTCTACATCTTAGATATGATCCACAATGACCTCATGGGTCCTTTTCTGGATCCATCGATCAACAAAGAGAGGTTTGTTCTCATTTTTGTTGACGATTTCTCACGTTTTACATGGATCTACTTTCTCAGGCAAAAATCTGAGGTCTTTCAACACCTCAAAGATTTCAAAGCCCTAGTTGAGACACAGTACGGAAAGAAGATAAAATTCCTTCGAACTGATAACGGAGGAGAGTATGTAAATCTTGAGATTCATAATCTTTTCCATGAGGTAGGGATTCATTTGCAGCATATAGTTCCCTACACTCCGCAACAAAACGGAGTTGCTGAGCGAAAAAATAGATCTCTAAAGGAGATGGCATCTTTCATGTTGCATGCAAAGTCACTACCACATAGACTATGGGACGAAGCACTTAAATGTGAAACATACATCCAAAATAGATCTCCCCATAGATCTGTCAAGAATAAGACCCCCTACGAGTCTTGGAGCGGGCTCAAACCGGAAGGGACCCACTTTCACATTTTTGGTTCTCATGCATGGGCCCAGATTCCCTCTGAAAAGAGGAAGGCACTTGATCCACAGAGCACTGAGTGAATTTTTGTTGTATACCCTGATGGTGTGAAGGGATATCTTCTTATTGATCTTTCCTTGGACCCGCTCATCATTGAGCGTAGTGTCCAATTCGAGGAAAGTTTCTCGCATGTACCTCAACAGCCGCATGCAGACACCTTCACTCTTCCACCTATCCGAGATGATGAGCATGCACATGCCGACTCCTCTTTAGATGAGAGTTCTGATTCAAAGGACTCAGATGATTCAGATTCAGATTCAGAGTCAGTACATTTGGATGCAGAATCAAATCATCCATATGCAGTACCAGAGCCAGAGCAGAGGCCCAAGTGGGCACAAACTACTCTTCAGGATGCAGCGGATCTCGTCGGTGATCCAACCGATACTAGGAGGACTCAATCTGATTTCAAGGAGCCTCCTGTTGCACTCACTACCACTGAACCATTGCCTTCGAGGCATATTTTCTTGGTTCAGTCTTCAGATCTACAGTCTTATGGCGAGGCTCCTGGAAATCCCTTTTGGGAATCCGCCATGCAGGAGGAGTACAACTCCCTCCTTGAGAACCAGAATTGGGATCTGGTTCCCCTTCCTTCTGGGAGGAAAATTGTCATATGCATATGGGTCTACAGGACCAAGAGCGCAGTGGATGGAAAAATCAGTAGATATAAAGCTAGGCTTGTCGCCAAAGGCTTTCAAGAGATTCATGGTATTGACTATGATGAGACCTTCGCTCCAGTAGTGAAGATGGATTCCATACGATTGACACTTGCCATTGCGGCAGCCAAGGGATGGGAATTCCATTAGATGGACGTGAATAATTCATTTCTTCACGATGATCTCTATGAGGAGATCTACATGGCGCAACCCTAGAGATTTATGCAAGACTCATCTTTGGTCTGTCGACTGAAGAAGTCACTTTATGGCCTCAAGCAGGCTCCGAGGGCATGGTATTCCAAGATGGACTCCTACCTGTTGTCACAGAACTTTGTACGTTGTAAATCAGACTTGAATGTATACATGCTCAGGATGACTGATTCACTTCTACTTTTAGTTCTGTATGTCGATGATTTGTTGATCACTTGTTGCTCGACTTCAGCGATTGCTGCAGTCAAGAGGATTATTCATGAAATGTTTTTGATGACGGACATGGGTCCACTACACTTATTCCTTGGACTTGAGATCAGTCAAAATGCATCAAGAATCAAACTGTCTCAATCCAAGTATGCATGAGATCTCCTTGAGAGATTTCACATGACAGACTGCAAATTTGCTCCGACTCCTTTCCTATCAGGATTCAAAATTGAGGATGGTGGGGAGACTCCACTGGTTGACAACACACTGTACAGATAGCTAGTGGGGAGCTTGTTGTATCTCACACACTCCAGACCAGACCTCTCATATGCGGTTGGCGCAGTTTCCAGGTTCATGCAGGAGTCGCATGAGCTACATTGGAAATCTGCAAAGTGTGTCCTTCGATACGTACAGGGCACCATCACCTTTGGGATTCATTATGCAATAGACTCTACATTATATCTCATTGGGTTTACTAATTCCGATTGGGATGGCGATAACATTGATTGCAAGTCCACATATGGTTACTCACTTAGTCTTGGTTCCAGGATTATCTGTTGGTCGAGCAAGAAGCAAGCTACCATTGCTCTATCTTCAGCTGAGGTAGAGTACAGAGGGGTAGTTAACATAACCATTCAGGTTATGTGGATACAACATTTTCTCATTGAGTTGGGCATTCAGTTTCATCGGTTGATCATCATCTGGTGTGAAAACCAGAGCACTCTGAAGTTCTGCAGAGATCCAGTTCAAAGGCAACAGACGAAGCACATTGAGATCCACATGCACTACATCTGGGACTTAGTACACGAGGGTATCATCGAATTACATTTTTGTCCTTCAGCAGAACAGACGACAGACATTTTCACTAAGACCTTCACTGAGCAAAAATTCCATTCTCTGCGAGGTCATCTTGGAATGAAGGACACAGTTGCCTAGCAACCGTAGTTCTTCTTTTTACATACAATGTACCTTGAGGGGGGGGTTTTCCCATGAGGTTTTCCCTCTTTCCTCACTTTATTTTTAGTGTATATTTTGTACTTGGGTACCTAACATGGCCTCGTTGCTGGGACCCAATCTTTATTTTCACCGTAGTGATGTTCAGGGGGGTGTTGGAGTTACTTCACACACACCTAGGATTTATTTTTTCTAAGGTTATTCCTTGTTTATTAGTCATTATCTAGTCTCCTATATTTTAGGGGAGAATATTCCACCTGGAGAATATTCTCTTTCAGTTGACACTTCATTTTGACTAGTTGAGTTGAGTTTAGATGTTGCATTGGGATCATCAACATGCAACATTGGGATCATCACCATGATAATTCGACCTTGCCTTGGTATCATCACCAGAGTGGTGCATTAGCCTTGATTCCCTGAGTTAACTCCTCACTACTCTCTATTCAGTCAGTTAACTGAAGACTAGTTGACTAGTTAACTCAACTAGGTGGCAGTTCACTCTTGTAACTACCTGAGAGACTAGAATAGGTGGCAGTTCACTCCCGTAACTGTTGGTGTGTGTCCAGATCACTCTAGACCACCACTATGGCACATTGGTTCACCTCAAGTCGAACTCATTGAGTTATACAAAGTATATCATGTCTAAATTATTCATTATTCACAACGGTTAATGAGAATTCTTCCATTCTTTCTCTCCTTCTTCTTCTTTCTCCAATTCTCTTTGCAAATGTGTGTATTATTGTTTAGCTAGATATATTCTGTGTAGGCTCAACACATTTATAGGGCCACATTATATTAGAGGAGGGAATTGCAGTGGACCCAAAAAATATTAAGGCAATCAAAAGTGGCCAACACCAAGGAACATTTCATAGGTTAGATCATTCACGGGACCTGTGGGTTATTATGAGAGGTTTATTGAAGTCTTTTCAAAGATTTCACACCTAATCACTTCTTTTTAAAGGAAGAGTGTGAAGTTTGAATGGACCTCTAAATGCGAAGAAAGATTTCATCACTTGAAGGATTTGTTGACAAGTGCACCAATATTAAATATTGTTGATCTAGAGGAGGAACTATTCCACACATGACATAGCATTGGTATCCATATTTCATTCCTTAAATATGTGGAGACAACATTTAATGGGTAAAAGGTTTGAGCTAAGCACAGACCATAGTGGTCTGAAATATTTGTTTGGACTACCAACAATGAATTCCAAACAATTAGATGGCTAGAATTCCTCAATGACCACAAATTTGATATAAGCATATGAAAGGAAAGGAAAATAAAGTGGTTGATGCACTTAGTAGGAGAGTGCATGAGATGTTTTATATAGCCATAAGCATGTATAATTCAAATTTAAAAGTTAGAATTTTAGAGGCTAGAAGATCAGACCAACAATATTTGCATGTCAATGCAAGCTTACAAAAAGGTAATTTACAACAAAAATTTAAAAAATTACAGGTGGGAAGAGAATGGAATCCTCTTGTATTGGAGCAAAGTGTATGCTCCTAATTCTTAGTAGTTGATAAAATTGGTGCTAAAAGAGATGTATAATGTGCCTTAATCTAGGAACCTAGGATATCAGAAAACAATTGTAGCTATAAGAGGCCAATATTTTTGGCCGAGCATGAAGAAATATGTGGTTGTTTATATAGACAGATGTTCAAAGTGTCAAAAGGAAAAGGTTGACCATAGAAATAAAACCATTACCCATTCCTGGGTGGAAATGGGAATTTTTCACTATTGATTTCATTACCAAGCTTCCTGAAACAATGAAGAAGCATGATTCCATCATGGTAGTTGTGGATAAATTAACAAAGGATGCCCATTTTATTCTGGTGAAGATAACACATAAGGAAGGAAACATTGGAGAAATTTATATGAAGGAAATTACCGGGATACATGGTGTGCCTAAGGCAATTGTCTCTGATAGAGGTCCCAAATTCACATCGAATTTCTGGAAATGATTATTTAAGGGATTTGGGACAAATTTAAATTTTAGTACAACATATCACCTAGAGTCAGATGGGAAAGCAATGAGGATCAATCAGGTGATTGAAGATATGAAAATGATGTATGTAATGGACAAGCCTTTCAGGTGAGAATACTACCTTATTCTAGTTTAATTTTCTTATAATAATGGGTGCCAAGCATCTTCGAAGATGAAACCATTTGAATCCTTGTATGATCGAAGGTCTAACACACCTATGAGATGGGACAACCAAACTAATGGAGAAATTGTTGGGCCAGAGCTACTCATGGAAATGGAAGAAAGGAAAATAAATTATGTGGAAAGAGGAAGAACAAATAGAGAATTCAGAGTGGGTGAGCATGTTTTCTTGAAATTTAAAGATAAAAAGAGTTTGCTAAAATTGGGAAGCTACCCAAAACTGGAAGCAAGATATTGTGGACCATTTAAAATCCTAGAGAGGATTGGTCCTGTTACATACATTATTTCACTTCCTGCATCCATGCACATTCATAATGTTTTTCACGTGTCTTTACTTAAAAAGTATGTGCCTAATCATAACCACATAATTGATTGGACTGTGATTTAGGTGGAGCATGAGGGTGACTTCTAGGTCCAACCGATGAACATATTGGACAAGAAGATCAAAATGATCAACAACCAATCCATTGGCCTAGTAAAGGTCCAATGGACCTTCTCCAGTCTTGAATATGCTATGTTGGAGCACGAGGACATAATGTGGGAGGAGCACCCACAACTTTTTAAAGATTTTTAATTGTATATTTGTATATAATGCAATGAGAACAATGCATAAATAAGGGGTAGGGGAACACAATACCACATGTTTATCCCCAAGTTGTAAATGTGTGGATGTACATATGTTTGTATAGGCTAGTGATCCAATATGGTTTTGTGCCATAGTGCCTATGTATGTATGTTTTAGGCTCGAGTGTCTGTGTGATATTAGGCCAAAGAGCCTATATGTTGAACAATTGATCAACCTAGAAATGTATATTGTAATCACACTCATATACATTAATAAATTGTTGTTAGGAAATGAGGAACACTTCCACACTAAACCTAACAAAAGAGAGGAAGAAATATTTAAACAAGAAAATAAATGACAAAGAAAACACACAGTACAAAAATATTTTACCCTAGAAACCCAAATGGGAAACCAACATTCTTTGAGTGTTCTTCTCTCTTGTTGTCTTATTCATTCAGAATAAAATGTTACATGCCTAAACTTGGTCCACACCTAAGACACAATCAACATCATACCTTCTTTCTTTACACAAGAACAACCATGTAGCCAATTCAGCTTACATTTGCATGAACAACAACCTCTAAATAATTGATTAGAAATTAATAGTTTAGAGCATTACACAATACCTTATTTATAGGAATTACAGTAGGAAAAACCCTAAAGAAAAGGCACCCAAAAACAATTACAGATTCACGTAGATCATTTTATACAAATCCCATGAATATTAGGATTTTGTTATAGTTGACTACCAAGTCGGATTACCAGTTGAACTTCATTCGGTCTTTAGTCAATTGCCACACGCTCACTTGTCGACCTCTTGTCAGTTTACCTATTCAAATTGTTGTATATGTCTTTGAATTCGACTTTACCTAGTCAAACCACCTTGAGCTTCGACTTGCTATCAATGTATTCGACTTCGACTTTCCTGGTCGATCCACCTCAACCTTCTATTTTCTGTTGATGTCTTTGAATTTGAATTTACCCAGTCGAACCACCTCATCCTTCAACTGTCAGTCAATCCACCTTAACTAGACTTTCACTGCAAAGAATATAACAACCCAAAATTCTCCCATTTGTTGTTTTCTTTGCTGAAACCAAGAGATCAATGAACTCTCATTCATATACCTAGAGAAACAATTCTCATTGCCTATCTTCACCAAGAGAAATTCACAACACTCACTGACTTGGTCAAAGAGTCTATTATGTTTTCCAACGTGTGTAATTTCCCCAGTAGCACCTTGTTTCTTTACACCATGTCTCCTATAAAATGGTATTGTACATCAATGTGCTTAGTCTTAGAATGATAAGCTCATTTCTTTTCTATCAATATTGCACTTTGATTGTCACAACTTATCTTCATAGCTTTCTTCTCAAACTCAATTCCTGAACATAGCCTTTGCAACCATACTGCTTCTTTACTTCCATGAGTGGCTGCCATATATTCATATTCTATTGTTGAAAAGGCTACTAACTCTTGTCGCTTACTCATCTAGTTTATTTCTCCATTGAACATATTGAACACATATCCACTGGTTGACCTTCATCAATCCAGATATCTAGCCCAATCGACGTCGACAAATCCATGTACATTTACTTCACTGTCACCTCCAATTTTTCCTTGATAGCATATAACATAATATTTTGTGCCACACAAATACCTGAATACTCTCTTGAAATTTGTTCAATACTCCTTCCCAGGGGTGGACATGTATCTTCTCAACACTCCCACTGCATGGGAAATGTCCAGTCGAGTGCAAACCATCACATACATTAGACTACCAACAAAAAATTCATAGGGAACATGTGCCAGGTCCTCTATTTCCTTCTGTTCCCTTGGACACTGTTCAACAATTATCCTTTCTCCCATAGGAATTGGCACCTTCACAGGTTTGCAATCTTGCATTTTGAAACCATTCAAGATTGTTTCAATATACTTCTTCTGGTTCAACCAGAGCTTTCTAGTTGCTCGATCTCTCTTGATCTCCATTCCTAGAATGAACTTCATTACACCGATGTATTTCATTTCAAACTTGGAGGATATATGATTATTCACCTCCTTTAATGTGTTCATGTTGTTTCCAATCAGAAACATGTCATCAACACACAATGCTACATAAATGAACCACCCACTTTCTTCTTTGGAATATATGTAGTGATCATTTTTTCTTCTCACAAACCCCAAACTAAGGATGTGTGTGTCAAACTTTTGGTACCACATCCTTGGTGATTGCTTTATACCATAAAGGGATATTTTTCAGTTTGCACACCAAATGTTTCTTTCCCTTTATTACAAATCCTTCAGGCTGTGTTATGTAGATTTCTTCTTCCAGGTCCCCATGTAGGAATGTTGTCTTTACATCCATCTGTTCTATTTATAGATAAAATGTTGCAGCTAGAGACATTAGTATTGTAACATAAGTTAATTTTGTAACAAGGGAAAAATATCACTCAAGTCTAGTCCTTCAATTTGGGAATATCCTTTCTCTATTAGTCGATCTTTGAATTTCTCGACTTGACCTGTTGCGTTCATATTCTTCTTGAAAACCTATTTTCTATCTATTGGTTGTGGAGCCTGATTATATTTCTGATTCAGAGGTTTGTTTCATCTGTTCTTGGACCCCAGTCCCTAAAGGGGGGGTGTGGGGGGGCTTCCCCCCCACAACTATCTCCAAGGGGGTCCATGGGGGGTAGCGACAATTTTTGTAGCCCCCTTCTGGTGGAGGATTCGGGGGAATTTCCCCTGAAGTGAAATATTGGGAAAACATTTCTTGTAAAATATTGTAATTTCATAGTCAATCTAGACCGTTCATTATAAGGTTGCAAATTTGACGGTAGAAGTTATTTTTAGGGTTTTTTTCCCTAGAAGGAAACCCTCTCTTATGAGGAAATTGTATTGCGACTGTGTATTATTACAGATACTTTATTCTGAGAGAGGAGACTGAGAGAGAAAGAAGAGGAAGTTACAGCGGGTGTGTTGTAGGTTGTATCCCTTCATTTGTTGGATAATAATAAAGGAAGGACTTGGAAATTTATCTGGTGAACGTATCCCACTCTGGGTGAACCACGTATATTTGTGTCTCTATTGTATTATGTATCTTCTGTGTTTTATTTCTACATTTGTTTTATTTTATTTCTCCGCAATCCTATTTTTCTAACACTACTGACAAGCTTTCTTCCATTAGGTAATTCGACTAAGTCCCAAATCTCATTCTTGTGCAAGGATTATATCTCTTTGACCATGGTGTCCTTCCATATTTTTTCCTCTGCTGAGTTGACTTTCTCCCCGTCTGAATTAGGCTCATCGTCGGTGGTAGTTAACACAAATGCAGAACGAAAGTTGGGTGGACTATATCTTTCGATTGGTTGTCTTACTAATTATGACCTCCTTACAACCGAGGTTGGTTGTTCCACCTCTTATTCTGATTCATTCAAATCGTTTGAATCATCTTCTTCATTACTCATTTCAAACCGCACCTTCTCTGGCTAATTCTCGGTTTGAAAAATTTCTTCAGGCTCAAACTTTCTTCCAACTTCTCTAAAGACCAGATCTCAACTATACATTTTTTTCCTTGATGCAAGATACCTTAGCTTATATCCTTTAATTCCTTCTTTGTATCCAATGAAAATACACTCAAATTCCTTCTTTTACAACTTGCTCCTCTTTTCCTTGGGAACACGCGCAAGTGCATCATAGCCAAATACTTTGAGATGTGAAACTGAAGGCGTCTTACCAGACCATACCTCATGTGGAGTCCTATTGACTAGCATTGACGAAGGATACATATTCAATAGATATTTTGTAGTATTGATTGTCTCCACCCATAATTCTTGTGCGATCCTAGCACCATTGAACATGCTCCTTGCCTTGTCCATCAATGTTCTGTTCATTCTATCAACAACTCCATTTTTATTTCAGGTATATGGTGTGGCATTTTGGCATGCTATCCAATATTTCTTGTAGACATGATCAAATTCCTTTCCAAAAAATTCACCACCGTTGTCAATTCTCAACACCTTAATATTATTATCTGTTTAGTTTTCTACAAGAGATTTAAACTCTTCGAATTTCTTGAAAATCTTTGATTTCTTTCTCAAGAAATATACCCATGTATTACTGTAAAAATCATCTATGAAGGAGATATAATACAGGGATCCACCAAGTGAAGGCACTGAAACAGGGCCAACCACATCACTATGAACTAACTCTAGAATCCCCTTTTCCCTTGTCGCTCCAAATAGGAAGTTCACCTGACTTTGTTTTCCATATATTCAATGTTCACAAAATTGAACTTCTAAATTACACTCAAGAAAATCTTCAACCATACCTTTGTTATGCATAGATTGAATTCTTGTTTCTCCAATATGTCCCATCTTCTCGTGCCATGATATGGTCGGGTTGACTTTATGATGACTTGTAGAGTCAGTTTGAATCGACTAAACCCGAGTCAATTCAGTTTGAGTTGACTCAGCCTGAGTTGAGTCGAGTCAATTCTAAGTCAAGTCGACTTCAGGAACACCGATGTTGTTGCATCTAGTTGAGTCGACACTCCATAAAAAAATGTATAGGGTTCCAATTCGAACACCTTTCATTAATACCATTGCACCTATTACCATCTTGCACATATCCTTCTAAAATAGAGTGTGCCCTCTTGCATCACTCATCTTCCTGAAATATGTTAGGTTTCTTGCCGAACTTCGAATGTGTAGCACACCTCAAAGGTTTCTACTCCTCCCATCTTGTAGTATCAGTCAAAATCTTCCTTGTTCGACAATTTTGGTTGTTGAGTCATCCCATAAGAACACATCTCCTCCTTCATATCATTCATATTCACATAACCATTCTCTATGTGGTATTATATGATAGGATGTTTCTGAGTTGATCAACCAAACATCTTGATTCAACTGTTTACTAGTCGATGCTAGGTACACATTGCCTCCCTTATCTGGATTCATATTTCTCTCAGTCGAATGCTTCTCGTAGGATCATGTATTGAATTCCATTACCTTCAACTTGTAGTCCCTTTTGTAATTCCCAGATTTACCTCATTTCCAACATCTTCTCATCCATTGAACATGATATTTATATTTACCCTTCGAATTAGAATTTCTACCATAGAATTTTCTTTTATCTATGTCAATCGGTCGAACTCTCACCCCTAATACGTCTTTGGTCGATCCTTCCATGTTCTTACTTCTCATCTCTTCTGAAACTAGATATGCAACCATGTATTCTAGTGCTAATGTGGTTGAATTTCTCCCTATAGACACGACTAAGCTATCCTAAGAGTCTAACAAAGAACATAATAGGCTAACACATTTCTTCTCATTAGTGATTTTAATATCCACAGAATATTATTGTATTAAAATGGTATTAAACACACTTGAATGCTTAGTCACTGAACTTCCATCACTCATCCTCATAAGATACCATTTTTTCATAATAAATAGCTTATTTACTAGGGATTTCGATTGGTACAAGCTTCTCAAATTTTCCCACAATGTCTTGGTTGAATCTTCACCTAATACATTCAACAGTACCAAATTTGCAAGACAAAGTCAAATCATACTCCTTGCCCTTCTCTTGAGTTTCTCCCATTCTTCCATTGACATACCTATCAGAATGGTACTTGGATAGAGTACTTCCCACTGTTCTCTATCTATAAGGAGATCTTCAATTTTAAGCTTCCAAAGCTCAAAATTCTGTCCATTGAATTTTTCGATTTCTATTCTTGAGCTGCTCACCATTCTTTAACATAATTTTTAAATATTTATAACTTACGAATCTTACTAAACCTAGGGCTTACCTCAGATCCAAGGTTGTTAAGCCAAGGTATAATACCACATGTTAGGAAATGAGGAACACTTCCACACTAAACCTATAAGAAGAGAGGAAGAAATATTTAAACAAGAAAGTAAATTACAAAGAAAACACATAGTTCACAGATATTTTACCCTAGAAACCCAAATGGGAAAACAAACATTCCTTGAGCGTTCTACTCTCTTGTTGTCTTATTCATTCAAAATAAAATGTTACATTACTAAACTTGGTCCACACCTAAGACACAATCGACATCATACCTTCTTTCTTTACACAAGAACAACCCTGTAGCCAATTCGGTTTACATCTGCATGACTAATAACCTCTAAAATTATTGATTAGTGATTAAGATTTTACAACATTACAAAACGCCTTCTTTATAGGCTCTGCAGTAGGAAAAAGCATAAATAAAAGGTTCCCAAAAATGGTTACATATCTACGTATATCATTGGCTATAAATCCCATGAATCTTAGGATTCTGTTACATTCTACTGCCAAGTCGGATTACTAGTCAACCTTCATTTGGCGTTTAGTCTGTTTCCACACGCCCACCTATCGACCTGTTGTCAGTTAACCTCTTATAATTGTCATTGATGTCTTGTTGATGGGAGAAATTGACCGCTCGTCAACTGGAGGAGTGAATCCGGTCCAGGGTTGTCTAATTAACCCAAGCCATTTGGATTAATCCACTTCGACGGGTTTAGTAGCTCCGTTGGCCGATCTAAGTCCTAAAGAAAGCGAAAAATATAATGAAAGGAAATACAATAACTTAATAAATAACAATCGCTGAAAACTATATATACATCAAATATATATCTAAAGTTTAACTAACTAATACTTATAAAATAATTCTAGTTATCATATGTACAATATATACAAATAATTCTATTTAGAATATATATATAATATATACAAACTACGAATTTTAATCTAAATCAGTGAAAATCGAATGAAAATTGATTTTTTAGACAACAGTAAAACTACTATCTAATCTTTTTGATTTGTTTTCTTAGATGTTTATATTTAAGAAATCAGATATCAAACTGTCTAATTAAACAAAAGAAATAATAGATGGTAGAAAGTATTTTAAATACAAGAAGCTTCTATATTTATTATACTAATGAAATCAAATAACAGGCTTACCTGTTAGTGCAAAAAATATATGTTCAATGTGTAGCATCCAGTCACCTTATCTGATGAGGTAAACCTGCGACAGATCCTGAAATTGCTCCTAATAAATGTGAAGCAGTAATGATGGAGTTTGAATCATAATAACAAAACACATAATAGATGCAGTCACAGTAATCTTATAATTTTACAAGAAACCACAATAAGGTAATTCTTGTTGTGAGAACTTGCGTATAAACGTTTGATCAAAATTAGAGATAAATCTCTTAATTCAATTTGAACGAATGATTACTATGAGTTATATTTGGGACATG
>WSFP011364830.1:0-32449 GCA_009831015.1 Picea engelmannii
GAGTATATCATCATTCATGAATTCATAAAGACAAGTAAGAACACAAGACATAATATCCTTTCTAAACTCCTTCTTTATTCATCTTCTTTCTTACTAATTGGCTATTACATTCATGATGTTTCCCTAACCTCAATTCTCTTCTGTGTGCATTCTCTCACACTTATATATGCATGCATCTACTCTATATCTCTATATGTATGTTATCCTCTATATCCCAATCCCGTTACATAATTACACCCCAAAATCTATGGTTTCAAGCTCTATTCTTATCTTTCTCAAAATAACCCATTACAATGCATGGCATAGCCATCTTCAGTTAACTGACTATTTTCCTTCTTCTACTTCTTGTTCTTTATATAACTTTTATGTTGTCTTTTCTATTTCTAGAAAGTCGCACTATCGTCGTTTTCGCCTGCTTTTCTCACTCACTTGCTTTATCCTTTTGTCTTTGCGTTATCTCCATCCTTCATGTCCTTCAGTGCCCTTTCAATATTCTACGTGAATCCTTCCTTCTGCACGTATCCTTCCTTCTATGCCCTTTCTTCTGCGTGATTTCTTCATACTTAAATTCTTCTCAAAATTATATCCAAAACTGCCTGTCCAACACCCATATTGGGTGAACCACATTAAAATTGTGTGTTGTGATGTGTTTGCATGTTATTTCATTTAATGTTATTGCACAATAATTATAATGCTTAACTACGATGATGAATGTGTTAGTCATATATGATGTTATAATGTTCCACATAGACTATGTTTACTAAAAAAAAGTAACTATTAAGTAATGGGAACTGCACACATGATTGAATAGTAGCAAGGACATGAATAGTGCCTCACTTCGCCTCATCATTGCAAAAACCTGGTTCTTGCAGCCCCTCTAGATGCTTCGGGCGAGACTTCACTTGCTCTGTAGGTAACGTCGAAAGGGCCAGTGTCTAAGAGTTTTGTTCGTAATTGAATGATTAACCACGGGTCTGCCCCCTGCGTGCTAACAAATGGTTCTGTTGTCGGGACTGTGAACTATAATTGAGGGGAATGTTTTGGAGTTTGAATAGGGAAGAAATTGAAGAATGGCTAGAGAGGATGCAGTGAGACTTTGACATATAACATAATAGAAACCCTAGGCTCAGAGACAAACAATGGTTACAACGGTATGTTTTCACAAATTTGCATGAAATTTTCTTTGTTGAATTTTCGATTATTTTGACTAAATGGTTAGAAAGGCTAGTGGAGATCGTTGGGAGATACAAAGCCAAAGATCTGAGAAACTAGACTCCTGAACTGATCAGACAACTCAATATAGTAAGTAATAAGGTTTCTCACGCAATAGATTTCTGGTTGAGTAGTATACTGGGGGTTATATTACAGAGTTTGCAGTAGATTGTACCCAGTCTTATAGTGTCATAGATAGGGACTTTTTCAAGGGCCTGTGTAGAAAATATTTGAGTGCATTATCTACTTGGATAAATATGTTAATGTGTGATAAGAATGTCATGAATATGGAATCTAACAACTAGGCTCCTTCGCGCACATAGGGGTATTGGGGGATGACCGAACAATGGTTTGCAAGTGGGAAGGATGAGTAAGGAGCAGATGGAATGAGGATGTTGAGAAAGGATACTGACTCAGATAGAGAGATTGGATTATTGCGTTGTGGGAAAAGGTATAGATAGTGTAAGAAGGAGATTGTGGCTGGAAAAGAAGAGCAACACAAAGAATTTGAGGAAAGTGACCCATGTGCAATACTTCATATCACACCATATGGAGAAAGGAAAACGAAAGAAAGAGATCCTCGGTACTATCCAACAGAAGAAGGAAGTCCATCTCAGATCAGAATCTACGTCAAACCCATGACCCCATGTGCGTCATTGAGAATTGAAGCATGAACTAAGACTTGTTCAAGAGAAATTGTAATAAGTGGAGGAATTCAGAGAAATAGTCATAGTATTGGGATTAGTACAACAAACTAGAGTCAGTCAACATCACCAAGGGTAAGTACAACACCTAGTGAAATGGCAGAGATAGATCATATGTTGATAATGCCTAAGTTTTAGGGAACGGGGTTGGAGGACCCTGAATAACACTTGTTTGTATGTGACACAATATGGACTGTGAAGAATGTCCAGGATGAGGTGACGAAGATTGCACAGTTGGCCACGACGTTCAGAGGTCGTGCACTTCTATGGTATATGAAGTTTTAGACAATTACACCGACCGAACAGTCAAGAAATTTGGCAGAGAGAGGACAAGCGTTGTTAAAGGAATTCAGAAAGCCAAAATCCGAATCTCAATTTATCAGACAATCAAATGAAATTAAGCAAGTGCAGAATGAGAAAGTGTGGGATTATGACTAGAGATTTAAAGATGTGATGGGTCAATTAACCTTTCATATTCCCGATGAGCAACATCAAGAATGGTTTATGGTAGGCATATTGCCACACATTCGTTGTCTGTTAACATAGAAAAAGGTCACGTCGCAGCCAGAAGCATTGGAAATCGCGATGAAATTGGAAGCATCTACTGTAGGAGATGGCACATGTATGGTTAAAGTTGGCCACACTTAGAATTCAAGTACCAAAGATAACAAAGGAAAAGGAAAAGCACAAACATGTTTGGTGTATAACATGTAAAACAAAATATCTTAGGAAGGAAGAGTGTCCATCCTTCGCATAGTATATGGCTACTGGAGCACCAAAACAGTTAGCAAGAGGAGTGGAGTATTGAGAGATATGTAATACATGGGGGCATCATCCAACTACTTGTCCCTTACTACAGAAATATTGAAGTACCCTAAGAAATTTATTCTGTAATTTTTTCAAATCGGTAGGACTTGATGAGAATGACTATCGCACATTCGAATTAATGAGAGAGTGCACTTCATATGCGTACATAATCCAGGAATAAAATGTTGCAGCAGAAGGAGGAATTCCACAGTACAACACTCCAAGAGGATTTAATTAGGGTGGACGTGGAGGTTTCTCCAGAAGTCGAGAACGTGGAGGATTTGGTCGAGAAAGCAGAGGAGCGATAATTTGTCATAACTGCAATCAACTAGGACATTTAGCAAGAGATTTCCCAAATCCTTGCACAACATGCATGCATTTCAAAGCCTTGGATCATGCGACAGAAGATTGTCCTCAACTGATAGTGAAGTGGCAGGCGAGAGGGAATCAGAACCAACATCTGACCCAACATAAGAATCAGAACCAAAAATTGAAAATGATGGTCGCTAAAGAACATGATGATCAACCAAGAGTAGCAGTTGTTATGCGCGGTGGAACAAGAACCAGACCAAATGCGACATAGAAAGGAAAGGGAGTGGAACAATGGAGAAGGAAAGAAACTGAGCCCATGCCAACATTCAATCCAGAGAAAGAAAAATAAACCTATCAGAAAGTAAGGAAGGAGATACTAGGACCAAACTGGATAGCCTCAACGTCAAAGACACTACCGATATAAGATATATCGTCGATTTATGATCACACTATTCCAAAAAGACCAATTGAGAAGGTAAATACTTTGAAAGACTTTCTAAAAAGTTGTTTAGAATTGATGTAGGATGAGAAAACACTAAATTCATTATGCAGGATGATTGATCAGTGTACACAAGACAAAGAAGTACCTATGACACAAAAAGCAGTGAACCAAGTCTTGCACAAGAAGAGGAAAAACAAAGAGTTCATATTAAGTGTGCAGATAGGAGAAAATGAAATTAATGTCATATTGGACTTAGGATCATATGTCAATGTTCTTCCAAGACAAACATGGGAGATGATGGGGAAAACAAATCTAGTTTGGTCGACTGTTCAGTTGAGGTTGCCTAACCAACATAAGATAATACCTATCATGAGACTGGTAGTAGTACCTGTGAACATAGATGGAGTGTGCAATGTAGTTGACTTTGAAGTCATCGAGATCTTGGATGAAAGTAAGTCATACTCAACTTTTATTGGACTGAATTGGGCCTTCAACAATCAAGTGATTATCAACTTAGAGAAAAGAGAGATGATTTTTTAAGGAGGAGGCTTAAAGGTCACCGCGCCATTAGATCTTATGGAGGCGAGAAGATATGTCGAGCACGGATGGATGACCATGTCAATCCCACTGCAAATGGTATGCTTAGTTGGAGAAGCATAAGCTCTTGCGCATGATACTTGGAGGAAGGACTTGAACACTAGCAGCACTGGTTGAATGAAGTGTTGACTAGAAGGTGTGCTCGCATTACTCACTCATTACGTTGGATCAGAATAGAGGTACGAGATGTGCCAAAGTTTGAAGGATTAACTCATGGTAGTTCTTTTTTTAATGAATTTGAGTTGTAGATACTCAAACATCAAAGGTTATTAGAATTAGATGTTTCACTAAGAGTGACACCAACGAGATGGTGGACAACCCACAAGGAAGGGATAGAGGATTGACAACATTGTAAAATGCTAATGCATATTAGGCTTGGAACAAAGAACATCATGCATAATTATATGGGGATGAGCGATCCGAAAGATCATGTTGCATGATGTATTACAACTTGGAGGTAAGTGTTGAAGCATGAATGGATGCACAGGTTCATACATACGTTGGATACAGTTCCCAGGAACTGGAATTTAGAACTAGAAGTGTGCAGAGGAACGACGGACTAGGAGGACCTCATCTGAAATTTTAAGGTAACATTTAATTTTGAATTTGAGTCACCTTTAATAGATGCAACATTACAAGTCATTAGGGGTAAATTTTTTATGGAAGAAGGACAAGTAGGAATAGTACCTACATGTAGTGTGCACATAGAGTTGGTGATAGCTCATGAACTATTGGGATGTTATAACATTACCGAGGATGACCAAGAAGAAGAAGACCCAAGAATTGTACTGGTGTTAGAGATTGAAGGGGAGTGTGACATAGTAGGTCTATCACTTGAATCTGATGCATGCTTGAATTCCTTAAGAGTGCGAAAATTGAACATTGGCACATAGGAGAAACTGAAGTTTGCAAACATTGGTGATTATTGGAACGATGAGATTGTGGAAAAGATCACAGACCTATTGCACAAGTATCGAGATATTTTTCCAACCACCTTTTCATAGATACAGGGAATATATGGAGAATTGGGCGAGATGAAGATCCCGTTGAAACCAGATGCTAAGCCAGTAAGATAGAGACCTTAGAGATTAAATCCAAAGTACAAGGAAAAAGTGAAAGCAAAGCTTGACATGATGATAAAAGTTGGTATAATTGAACCTGTCGCAGAATCTGAATGGATAAGTCTAATGGTGGTTCAAGATAATAAAACAAGAGGTATTAGAATTTGTGTGGACCTAATAAAGTTGAATGATGCTTGCTTACATGACTCATTCCTGACCCCCTTTACAGATGAAGTATTTGGAAACGTAGGAGGGCAAGAGGCCTACTCATTCACAGATGGATTTTCAGGATACTATTAGATAAAGATTGCACCAGAAGACAAACATAAGATGACATTCACGATGGAATGGGGAAGATACCAGTACATAGTGATGTCGTTTGGGTTAAAGAATGCACATGTTGTGTTTTCCATAGTAGTTGTCGCAACCTTTAAGGAATTTATTCATTAGTTTCTTGAAGTGTACCTAGATGATTAGACTATCTTTAGCCTATTGAAATATCACATAGAAACTCTAAGGTTGATGCTTGATATATGTAGACAATATTAGATTTCATTAAATTTGAAGAAATGTATTTTCTACGCACCATTTGGGATACTGTTAGGTCATGTGGTATGCAAGCAAGGTTTGTTAGTTGATCTGGAAAAGATAACAATAATTGTTAATTTTCCACCACCTGAATCAATGAGATAGTTGAGAACAATGTTGGGTCATACAGGTTACTACTAGAAATTTATTAAAGGCTATGCACAAATTACAACCCCAATAGAGAAGTTATTGAAGAAAGAAGTTAAGTTTCGGTGGAATGAAGACTGTTAGAAGGGCATGGACGTCGATAGAATATGCGACCCGATGGTAAGGTTTGTGAAATAAGCCTTAGCTTGTAAATTATTGAGTAAATTCAAAAGATACTAAGTGCCAACAACAATTATAGCGACCGCAAAACGATGCGTAGAGGGTGTCTAGATGAACTGGGAAACATTTTTGTTGAACCAATTTTTGACTGATTGCAAGGAAGAATAGGACAAGGGGGAAGAGTTCCACTACTCTTGGTTATTGATCCTAATCGTGATAACAACTTGGAGGGAGCTAGACGATAGTCAGTTTTTGGGCATCAAGGAGAAACCTTGCTTAGCTATGCGCTATTAGAACCCTTGGTACACTAAACATAAGGCGTGCCAGATGGACACTAATGTTGAATTTTATATGAAAAAGGAAACTATTAGAATGAGCATAGAAGGAACACCGTGCATACCACCTCAAGTAGTCGAGGCATAAAAGGAATTGTCATGTTTTAAGGTAGGGTGTCACCACATGTACATTCAGGCAAAGAAGGACCTATATCAATAGTGGTTGCCAACACAATACATATTGACATAAGAGGAGATGGGAAACATTATGATTGATTGGGATGAGGAGTGAATGATTCCACCCATAGAGACAGAGCCATCAACACAACCAAACCCAAAAATATATGACATTGATGAGGAGGAAGAAGAAGAATATGATCAGGACAAAGGGAAGGGTTAAGAGGAGCCAACGCCACATCTAGCACCGCGCAATGACAAAGAGAAAAGAGTGAGAGACAGGGAGACCCGGACAACAACAACCCAAGCATAAATACATTAAGGAAGTGGTTATTCAGACGCTGACAAAAAGAATATTTGGAGAATATAGGTAACCAAGTAAAAAAATTCACTAATGATGCATTTCAGCATGCAATACAACAACATGAAGAGATGAACGAACGTATGCAGGCACATATGGAAGAATTGCGATAACTATTAGAAGCCACAAAAGTCACAATAGGGTGACATATGGAGGAGGAACCAACAACCAGCACTACCAAGACTAGAGAGGCGGGACTAGCAATATCTCATTCCTTGGTAGTCACAGGAGAATGAAGGATGATTAAGCTAGCAACAGGGGAAGTCAAGTTCCCCATGACAAAAATGAAAGAAAAAGCAAGGGCATTTGGTCACATAGACCTAGTGCTATCACAAATACCAATGGATGTATTGCAAGAGCTATTGATGAGCACAACACAAGAGATGAACGTGCACGCTGAGAAGACATCTAGTGAGCTAGTAAAGATTACAACATAAAATGTTTCATTAGAGACAAAGTACAACAAAGTGAAATAGGAGAAGGATGAGGCTGCGTAGAAGGTAGAACGAATGAAGCAAGTATTTGAGTGACTATATCAAGAACTCCCAGAGGTGCAGGCTGAGAAGGAGGCCCCAGTGGAAGATTCGGTCACAAAGATAAGTGAATCCATTCAAGGCTTCCATGCACACATAGTTGATCTAGAAGCACATGTGACACCAAGCACTCCACCTGAAGAGAGGGAGATGAGGAAGCAAACTGTGACAACAATGGTGGAAAGTATAAAGAATCTATAAGTAGAGTGTGCACAACTGTATACAAAGACTATGGGTGTTTGGACACAACTGAGTGAAGATAGGGTACAATAGGAGATAAGTCAGAAGATTCAGACTATGCATGGAAAAGTGCAGAAATTACAAGAAACGATGGGCACATTACCACTAGAAAAGGTGGTAACTATGATGAATGAGAATCGAAAGTATGAATTAGCTAAGGGTGGAGTAGCAGGCTCATGCACAACAGATAGAAGTACTACAATAAGAAACATACAGAGTGACAACGACTTTAACAACAACTCAAGGAATCGTCAAACAAGAAACCGAGGAAGGTGTTGAGAAGGTGCAGGCTCATGTTACTGCTGAAAGAGTAGACTACATTTTTCAGAAGGAACTAGACGTCAAGGAAAATTATGCAACAATGAAGGTGACTTTCTAAGCATTCATGCTCTACTAGAAGAAATCCTAAGTTGTTGGGGACGAGCCACGGGTGAGTTTTGGGGGCATGTTGGAGAGGTATTTTTGATAATTTTTGGGATTTGCACCAAAAGGAAGTCAAAGAGTAAAAGACAGTTAGAAGATGGAACAGAGTGCGCGATGGGAGTAGACTTCAAGGAGTCAAAGAGTGCGACAAAAGGATGCGCGACAGAGCAACGCGCAAAAGGAGGAAAAAAATTATAAATCATTGGGTTTTGGGGGACACTTTGTCTACTTTTGTAATGGGCTTAGCCCCATTTTTATGTATAAATATGTAAAAAAAAATTGAGGATATGGGGGGTTCAACATATGAGATGTTCCTAGTGATTTTTGGGTAAGGGATTTGAGTGAAGGAAGAAGTTTGAGGTATGGTTGAGGAGTGAACTTGCACTACAACAGAATGGCTAGGCAGGTTTGGGTAATGTTATTGTTGCATATTTTGTAGTGCAGTGCGAAGTTGTAAGAGAATCATTAATGAATAACAATAGAAGCCAACCATTGTGGACGTATCCCATGTTGGGTGAACTTTGTTAAACTTGTGTGTTGTGATGTGTTTGCATGTTATGTTATTTAATGTTATTGCACAATAATGATAATGCTTAACTACGATGATGGATTTGTTAGTCATATATGATGTTATAATGTCACACATACACTATGTCTACTGATAAAGTAACTATTAAGTAATGGGAAGTGCACACATGAGTGAATAGTAGCAAGGACATGAAGAATGCCTCACTTCCCCTCATCATTGCAGAACCTTGGTCCCTGCAGCCCCTATAGATGCCTCGGGTGAGACTTCATTTTCTTTGTAGGTGATGCCAAAAGGGTTGGTGTCTAAAGATTTTGTCGGTAATTGAATGATTAACCCTGGGTGATTGAAAAAATCTATCATTCTCAATTAATTCAAATTCTTAGAGGTGTTGGCTACATAATAAAATAATGTTTAATTGTTGTTGGCAAGGGACTATGAAATTGTTTGTTAGCTCTAATATTTTTTTTTTAAATTTTATGTAAATTTATATATTAATTTTCTATGGTATCTTTAACGAAGATTCATATTGCAAATCACCATGGTGTTGATGTCTAGACTCTGCATAGGTAGGGCCTTCCCTTGGACATGTAGAAGTTGATTCCAGAAGGCCTTTATTGTTTGTCAGATGTCATCTCCAGTGGGTACATGCTACTTCATAGAGGTACATCCCACCACCCATGAGAAATATCTGGATGTTTGTAGGCAGTTTTGAGAATTCGTCCAAGTCATGCTAGAATGTGGGAACTGAATAAGCAACCATGCATAAGCCTAAGCAGACATACATAAGCCTTGAATTTACCAAATGCATATCAAAATATTTTCAATGTTTTGAAATCGTGTACACATTTCACATTTATGTATGTGCTCAAACCAGGATATAAATGTTACATAAAACACAACAAATGAATACTCATCTTCATGTCTCCCTATAGCAAAGGAAGTTTAAGAATATGTACACAACTTAATCTCCTAACTGAATCCATGGTAGTTTTTATATTCAAATAGAGATTCTCAAGAATTCACTAGACAAAAAGCCTCTTAATGGCCAATAACCTATTCAAGTATCTTATTGACATCTAATTGACTAAATAAAAATGACTCAAATTTGCAACAAGTGCTTCTTATCCAAGTATAAGAAGTTATTGTTTATGTGGTTTCTTTATATAAGGTTGGGGCATCCTTGTGTTACTGTTTATAAGCACTTTCCAAGCATGATTGCATTTATGAGAATTTATTGTGCTGAGAGGCACATTCTACAGCCCAATATTAGGTCAATCTGTGATTCTGTGCCTAAATTCAATGTGTGATTTGCACCTCGAGAGATTTGATCCCTCTCGGCGCTTCGTAGAACCGGAGTTAACATGGGTCTATACTGGTAATTTACCGAGCAAAAGATCAAACCCCTCTAGTTTGATATAAATTATTCAAGTTCTCATTAATCTTTTGGTGTACGTGATTTTCCATGAAAAATGAATGTAGATTGCTTTTATCTTTGCATACACCCATATAAATTTTTAAAAAGATTTGTGATATATTGGCGTAATTAGATTTTCCATGAAACTTGATTGTATCATACTTTATCTCTACATAAACCAATAAAAATCACTTAAAGTTGAATACACTATTTACAGGGATTTGTTGACAATACCTACAAGTAATAAAGAAGTGCAGTTTTTTCCAACGGGAAAATTTCTCCATTATATTAAAATATATTGTGTTCTCCAAAACGAAGATTACAAATGGATTAGAAGTAGCTAATGAAAGAGATAAACAACTTTCACCTATAGTGGTCTCTTGACCAATGAGGATGTAAAGTTCAAAATAGAAGAAAAGGCGAGTGAGAAAACATTGTAAGCTACTGGGAGAGAGCAGTCTCGGCCAGCAAAAAATATGAATCTATGAAAGTTGGAGTATTCTTTTGCGACCCAAGGTAAAATCTAGATTTCAGATCAATGGAGACCAATGCAGGGAGAGAAGTTAGTCTTAGAAGAGTGATAAAAAATGAGAAGGGCCCTCATGGCCATCTATCTAGTGGTTATATGTTATGATACCCACTTTTTCCTGGAGATCGGCCTTTGAGAGTTGGTTTGTTGATTTATTGTGCTGGAGATAGATGTGAATGTAACTGAGCTTTTTAAAAGCAAGTTGAAGATGTCTAATTCTATCATTCCAAGTTGAGAGAGAGATTGTTTGGAGATCGTCCCTCTTGTTCAACCACTCAAAAATTATCTTGGAATCCCCAAGGATCTGAAGGTTTTCAATATGAAGTTTGGAAGCCAAGTATAGCATAGACCAGGCACTCAATAATTCAACCCTGGTGTTGGTGCCCGGTCCAGAGTTGAAGGTCCATTTATAGATGGAGTTTTCTGTGATTCTTATCAGTCCTCCAGTGCCACTCTATTCGCCATTAGATTGCGTTGCTCCGTTAAGTCAGTTAGTGGGGATGTCCTCTAAGTCAGGGGGTTGTTTGTTGTACTGCAATCTAGTCTTAGATGAGTGAAGCTCGTTCCAAGATTTTAAAAATCCAAGAGTTTTGTAAACTGCACTGTCAGTGGAAGGGATTGCATTTTAAAAAATTGTTGTATTCTTGATTAGCCAAATAGTCCAGCAAACCAGGGAAGGGAGATGCTTATGATTATGTTCTCTAAGAGACCAGTGGTCAAAGCAGCTCGAGAGGTTGGGCCTGTCCCAAGTGGATTTGATGTTGAGTGTCAAATTAATTCTGTCCTAAAATTTTCTGGCAAAGGAGCAACTAATGAAAAGATGATTTGCAGTTTCAACATCCGAGTGACACAAGTGGCAAAAGTTTGGCCCAGTCTAGTCTTTATTTTGGAGAATGTCCCATGTATTCAATTTATACGCAGTTAATAGCCAGGTAAATAATTTTATTTTGAGTGGGAGCTTCCAGGACTACAAATGCTTTCTCCGGCCGTTGATATTTGTATGCCAGTGTGATTTTGCAATGTCTGTGTAAATGTTCTAGACTGTTAAAATACCTGACTGGTTTCCCTTGACCACTGGAGCGTATCCTCTGAGTTATTAAGGTGAATACCCGACAGAGTGAGAGGTAGAAAGAATTTATTCCAGATCGTTCTAAGATCTTTGTCGAGGCCAAGTTTATCACTCGAGATCCAACTGTATAGTATATAGGCCAAGTTGGGGTGGATTATGGATTGGTAAAGAAACCACACATTTTTCATATGGATATGAGATACCAGTTGTGAGGGGAGTAAAGAGAGATTTCCTATTCCAAGGTTACGGTCACACCCAAGCTCAATGGAAAATCTCGATCCTGGGAGCCAACAGGAGATCAAAGATTTTGATTTAATTAAATTTCTCCAAAAAGATGAAGTCACCCTGGTCACCCTTGAGTTAGCAGGCTTGGATAAAAGCCAGTTGTTTACAGTATGATGGTTGAGGTATTTTTCTATGATGATGGAGTGCCAAATGCCAGAGGAATTCAGTACACACCAAAAAGTGGAGGCCACGAGAGCCTGACTGAAGTGGTGTAAATTTCGTAGCCCCCAACCGCCTTTGTGCTTTGGTTTAGCCAGAGTTTTCCAATTATAGAGATGATGACGAGAAAATTCAGAGCAGCCCGACCAGAGGAAGTTGTAAATCAGTCTGTGAAGATTTGTGAGAATTGTGGCAGGTATGGCTGCTAGAGCCATCTAGTACATAGGTTTCCCTTCAAGTACCGCTTTAATGAGTGTGAAGCGCCCTCCAAGAGAGATCCAACGCATGCACCAGTGGCTCATCTTTTTTTGGACTTTGGCAATAATCCAGTTCTAGTCCCCCGGTTTGTAGGAATCAGATTTAAAAAAATAGGCCAAGTGAGTAAGTCCACTAGAAAGATGAGAGAATGAGTAAGGAAATATACCTTTAAGATGCTCCAGAGATTGTTGTTGCAGGTTGGCAAAGTGGAAGGTTGATTTGTCCCAATTAATCGACAATCCCATGGCACTGCAGAAGAGTTTTAAGATCTCATTGACCTCTTGCCATTCTTGGATGGAATCATTCGTCATAATAAGGACATCATCGACGAATAGAAGATGTAACATTTTGATAGTCCTAGACACCTTTAAACCAATGAGATTGCCTTCTTCTTGACCTATCTTGAGAAGTAGGCTCAAGGCTTCCATAGCCAAAATGAAGAGCAGTGGTGAGAGGGGGCAACCCTGTCTCAGACCCCTACCAATGCAAAAGAATCCAGTGGATTTGCCATTAACCAGGATAGTGAGATTTGCACTAGTCACACAACTCATGCTCCACTTAATCATAGAGTGGCTAAAGCTTGTTTGGATCAGGATGATTCTGAGGAAGTCCCAATCGATACAATCAAAAGCCTTCTTGAGATCGAGTTTGAGGATAAGTGCCTTGGATTTTTTCCTTTTGATACTATGTAAACACTCCTGGGTGGTGCCAATAGCTTCAAGAATATGATGGCCTTTTAAAAACCCCAATTGCTCTTGTGAAAGAAAACGTGAGAGGATGGGCTTGATCCTTATTGCAATAATTTTTGAGATGAGTTTATAACAAAGATTGCATAGGGCAATGGGCCTAAAGTTGCCAAAATTAGTGGGGGAGGCAGATTTAGGGATAAGAGTGAGGAAAGTTGAGTTTAAAACTCCTGCCACCTTCCCACTTAGTCTGGTGTCCTCCACTAGATTAAGAAGATCTAGGCCAACCAAATCAAAAAAATGTAGGTAAAATTCTACTGTCCATCCGTATGGGCCTGGAATTTTATCCTTTGAGAAAGACTTGAGGGAAACCTGAATTTCCTGTAGTGTAGAAGGGATGTCTAGCAAGAGCGAATCTTCCTCCGACACAACATGTGGAAAAATCCTAGCCACTATAACAGTATATTGAATATTATCATGAGGTTTTGCCTCATAGAAGGGTTTGAAATAATTTACAGCAGCTAGTTTAAGGGCTTCCTATCCTTCATGTAGATTTCCCAAGTCATATGTTAAATTCCAGATATATTTTTTGCTTCTGCAGGAGATGGCATAATTGTGAAAATACTTGGTATTGAGATCACCACACTTAAGCCAGTTTATTCTGCTGCATTATCTTCAGATGGATTCATCTTTGAGGAGGAGCAAGTTCCTTTCCGCTTCTAGTCCTTTTAAAATAGAGCTTCTGTCTCCAAATGCCCCCATGCTGAGTTTTGCTTAAAGGTTAGACTGTATCTCAGCTTCAACGTCAAGCAGTCTTTGAGTGTTGTGTTTCCTATGGGAGGTAGCCCAAATTTTAATGCGGGATTTGAGGCTCCCGAGCTTCCAAATTAGGCAACATTGTATACAGGGTTCGAAGAGGTAGTAAGGGTCCAACCAAACTTCAAATACAATAGTGTTGAAATCGTTTACTTGAAGCCAATATGAGTTTAATTTAAACGGATATGCAAATTTATGTGATGAAGAGTCCAAGCGTAATATAATTGGTGCATGATCTGACAAGTAGGGAAGTTCCACCCAGGATCGGATCAGAGCTTCTGTTGAGATAAGATTATCAGTGATGAGAAAGCGATCGAGTCGCTTAGCAATTGAATCTGTGCCCATCCTCCCATTGCGCCAAGTTGGTGCTAAAGTATCTGGAGCATAATCCACAAGATTATGAGCTAAGAAGAGTGAAGTGAAATAATCAGTCAGGGAATCCTAGGTAGCCGATGTCCCCCAAATTTCCCCAACATAGAGAGTGGGATTTAAATCGCCCGTTATAATCATATTTTCAAGATCAAGAAGTCCCCGGGCTTCAATCTTCCCCCAGTAAGTCTGTCTATCAGTGCAGGGGGCATAAAGGTTGAGTAGATTGAACCTTTTGTTGTTATTTCGACAAGTACCTGAGAGAAGGATGCCTCAACAACAAAGAAAGGGGTGGAAATCATATTTAATTGGGTCCTAGGCCACTGTTAAGCCCCCAAAAGTGTCGAGTGATTTGACTGAGTAGAAGTGCCAGCAAGAGTGAAATTGTTTTAAAAATAAACGAGCCTTGTTGTTGTCGACTAGAGTTTCCTGAAGGAAGATGATGTCAAGAGAAGTTTGAGTGAGAAGTATTTTGAAGGAGGCTGCTTTTAGGGGGGGGGGGGTACCCCTCTATAATCGAGGGAGAGAAAAATCATGGCTTTGCTCTTGCTAGGGATTTCATGCCTCTAAGTGCCCCAATATCAAATGGTGAGTGTGATGTCCCTGCTGGAAGTAAAGAAGAGTTGCCCTCCTTGCGACGAGCACTACGGGTTTTGATCAGAGAATGTTCAAAACCATGCCCTCTTGAACAAGTGTAATCTTTTTCTGACTTGGATGTCGAGATCTCAGCTGTAATTAGATCAGTATCAGAAGTAGATGGATGGATAAGAGAAGAACCATGATATGTAGGCAAGGGTGTGGGAGAGAGGAATTCTTTGTAAGATGGAAGTAATGAGTCCAGGATAAATTCTAGAGTGTTGTCACCAGTCTCTATTTCAGTTAGGCCCGACAGGTGTTGAAAGTCCTCTTGTACGAAAGGCTAGATGCCAGTGCTTTCTAGGGCCAAGGATAATGAAGCAAAGTGTGGGGTATGAATGTGTGCCCAAGCCACAGGTGAACTGAGAGTAGGTGAGGAAAATGTAGAAGGGGATGAGGTAAATATTTGTGGAGCAGCTGGCTTGTGGGAGGAGTAAGTGATGTTTTGGGTATGGGGAAGATCTAAGGGAGATGCAGGACAGGTCGAAGTTAAAACTGAAGCTACATTGTAAAGTAACTCAGAGGCAGCAGAGGAAATTTTATGCACTGGAAGGCAAGGGAGATTTGTAGTAGGTGTGGGGCAGGGCAAATGGGAACTAGGGCTGTCAGAAGAGGTAGGAATGGAGTGTATAACTGATTGTGCAAGGAATAAGTAAGGCAGTTTCAATAAGATTGTTAGGCAAGCTGGGAGTAAGGTGTGGGGAAAGTGAATCTGAAAGTGTTTTGGAGGAGTCTCCTCGAATGTGTGAAAATGAAACTGATTTTAGGAGTGGGGAGGAGTCTAAAAGATCCTTTTTCAAGGATGTGAGAGAGAAGTAAAGAGTTGGGCAAATAATTTTAAGCTTACCAGAGATAGAGTCCAGTTCAGGAGTAGCGCCATCTTGAGGGTAATCTGGAATGTGTATCTGTGTGTGCTCATCCGGTGAGTCCATGTTGGAGGTGAGCTCGAGCATAGTTTCCTCTTAATGTTCTTCTTCAAGTGTGCTAGAGCATGTCTTTCTCAAGTGACCTGTTTGTCTGCAGAGAGAGCATTTGAAGGGGATGCCAAGGTAGTCTAGCTTCTGGCGAGTGAGATGTCCTCTCCAGTATATGTCCAAAGTTGCAAGTAGACCTTCATGTAGATATATCTCAACAAGTATCCTTGTCATTTTTTTGTTTGGCCCCGTAAGTGTCTTAGGATCAATACTGAAGAAGTGACCCAAGGAGTTACCTATAGCCTTCAAGGCCTTATCATTCCAGAAATAGAGGGGGAGTCCAAGGAGAAGGACCCACATATGTCGAAGGCGAAAATAGTTATGAGATGGGTCAAATCTTACTCTCCAGTGCTTCAACATAATACTGTTGTCATCTAATGTCCAGAGTCACTCCAGAATGGATGTGGAGTCCTCGGGAGAATTAAAATGGAAGTAGAGCCATCCACGTCCAAGATGTGAGGGAGTAGGAGTATATCCCATTAATGGCCTCCAAGATTTGGCTATCCAATCTTCCATATATGTATTGCAGATATGTTTATAGGAGAGTCTGCCTACAAGTATACACAGAGCCATGGAGACAAAATCCTCCAGGCCAATGTCCTCTCCAAGAACTAGATTCTTTTTTGTTTTTTTTGCAGCCCACGGTCTTTGTGAAAGTTTCTTGCCCCCGGGTGGGTGAGCACTAGTCTTTCGATCAGATCCAGATGAGATGGCAGGATTAAGGAAATCCTGGTGATCAAGTATACTTCGAGATCCAAATGGAGGTCCCCTGAAAGAAGCTGAGATAGGGATACGAGTTGTTGTAGTCGAGACGGGGTGAGGCAGAGTAGGCAGGTTGTAAGAAAACTTCTGACAATGGGGTATGTTAGTTGCATGAGGATAACTATATAGAGAAGTAGATAGGATGGTTGATGGTTTAGTTGGAGTGTAGGTGACAGGAGAAAAGGGGGATGGCAAGAGGGGAGAGGTGAGAGATGGAAGGGCAATAGTGGTCCAAAAAGGTAGGTGAGTAGCTGAGAAGCTGGAGGTAGAGGATGAGAAATCTGAAGCATCTGGAGTCTACAGAGGGTAAGTGTGCTTAGATAGCTCATTCGTCGAGGTTGTTAGCACTAGAAGTCACCCTCCAATTGCAGAGAGGGTAAGCCCAGTACCCATCAAATTTTTATATCACATATTTGTTTTAAAAAGGTCAAATGGGTGTAGACTCAAGATGATATCGTTTTAACTCAAAAAACTGGACCGGTATGCACATGTAGGTGAGGTCTTGATTAACTTTAGTCAGTAAGTTGGAGCGAGGGTGAATAGAGGGAAGACTTTGGTTAGGAGAGTGTAGAGGTCTGCCTTAGACATCGGGTCTTCTAGAAACCTAAGGAGGAAAATCTTCAAATACAAGATTCTCTTGGATTATAAACTTCGGAAAACTGAAGAATGTAAATAACAACACTGCGATCAAACATACATTACAATACAATCAAAACAATCCATTTGAATCCTTCAATCATGGACACTTCAGTATCAGAGGCAAATATGATGAAAAAGAAGTTGACTTTCATTAAACAAGAAGTCTTAGATCAAAATACATAACCAGAGAACCATAAGCTTGATCAAAAGTTTACAGTACGGGAGCACTGCTCAACCATCGACCTTAACAAAATACTAAAACTGCCTATATATACTCAAAAATGATGCAACCACCGGAAGCATGATTGGACCTCTGCATTTAAAGCTTTCATTCAGTGCCTGCTCTATCAGACTGTGCATGCCTTCTCATGTCAGACGCGAGCTTGCCTCAGTTATGTGTTTTGCAAGAAAATCCACCCAGAAGGAAAGTTTGGATTGCCAATCTGCACTCACAACCGTCTTCAACCTGTTTTCCATTTATGGGGTGAGAGGTCTCAACTACTACCCCTATTTTCAATAACTATCTTCATCGAGATCAGGACGAGGCCTCACACCCATGAATCTTCCAAGCGGTGCCCATGACTTCTTCGAGTCAAATCCAACGCCTTGAGGCCATGCAAATCTTCTTCTGTGACCAATACAGACGCTTTCAGCCTTTGTCACAACTCCTCTCCATCGCTCCATCCTGCATGTGACCTCGAGCCATGACCTGGGGCTCATATCCAAAGGTGCTTTGGGACTTCGCTTTTTCGGGAAATTTTTCATTACTTGACTACAGATTCTCGATGCCTGATTGATGAAATCGCTCCTCTTAGATCGATGGTCGGATTTGCTATGCATCCGACGACTGCGATTGCTTCCTTGAAAACCCAAGTCACCAATGATGTGATGGGTGCTTACCTTTCTTCTTGGGCCCACCTCCTATGTGACCTTGGGCTGTGACCATGGGCTCAATTCCTGGGCGATTTGCGACTTCACATTTCGGGTGCTTTGATGCAAGCCACTCCCGACTTGCCCGATTTCTGAACTCCCGAACTAAAGCCTAGCGAGCGCTAGCTCCCTTCCTATGGACCCCTATGACGTGACCTCCGCTATGACCCGGGGCCCAACTTTCGAGCGTTTCGAGACTTTGCGTTTCGCGAAGTCGGAAGTTAACTTACCTCCTTTCGTCTGATTCCCGATTCTCTGACTTCACCAGTGTCAGATCAATTGTCCACGACCTTCCGCGATCTGACGGTCCAAATCTATTCTTCATGAATCGTGACTTCGTGTTTCAGGACTCGAGGTCATCTTTGCTCGACTTTGATTTCAGGCCTTTTCTTCGGCGCTAAACTTCGAGCAACTTTGGGATTCGGAGCACCCACGAGCCGCTAATCTGATCTTCCCAAGAATTTTCACCGTTGAAGTTGATCTCGCCTGTTAGTTTGAATTTCGAGCCCGAAATGGATTGCTCTAAATGTTGTGCTTTGATGCTTCTTGTGCAGGCCACGAAACTTGGACAACTTGCTGCCCTTGACAACTATATGTGATAATAGTTGGTTCGACAGGGGATGGCATGCTCCCTGCGAGCTACCAAGAACAAGTAGTTCTAGTTCCTTAGTTGTTGGGCTATGGAGTCGAGCTCAAAACATCATGTTGAGGATTGCAGGTCGATAATAACTCTAAACAAAATAAAATACATGGGCTCCAAAAGGAGCTTATTTATGTACAATCCTATACTAACTGATCTTTACAAAGTACTAAGTGAAAGCAAACTTCCACAATAGCCACCTAGACTGTCCGGTGATAAATTTCTTATCTTTATTGTAATTGATCCTAAAAAATCTAGGGAGGTATGCAAGCATAATGAGAACATGGCTTGGAATGTTTCCCATACCCCCAAATGATGGAAAGATGAATAATTATGCAGTCTCCAATGTTTTTTGAAAACACAACTCCATATATGACCCCACAGGGCCACAAAATTTACAATCAGGGGAGCTCAACTGGTAAGAAATTGCCTCCTGCTCTTCATTGTTGCTCACCCACTGTTTGATTCTCTCATAATGTACAGGTGGGTGGAGAACTGATGTAGGCCGACCAATCCTAGGTGATATTTTCTCATTCATAGGCTTTGGACAAGAGATAAACCACACATTTAGCTCCTCCTTTTCATGCTGCTCTATGTCTTCTGCAGGTCCAGGATGGATGATTTCCACCCAATGCCTTTCCTCAATGAATAAAGGAAAAGGCACTATAGTTTGGTCTTGGAAATATTTCATATCCATATCAGAATCTGATTCATAGTTGTCATACGCAGGCTTGCTGCTTCGTAAGTCAACAAAATGTAAGGTAGGGATCTGCTCATTTATAGGCTCGGGACTAGAGGTAGACTGCACATTTATCTCTTCCAATTCTTCCTCATGGCTCTCCCAAGGATCCGATTCATAATCATCATAAATAGAAACCAAGGAAAAGATCTTCCCTTCGTTATCTTCGCTACTTCCTTGTTGTTATTCTAGATCTAATTCATACTCAATATCTTCATGCTCGGAATCAAAAACATACTGACAGTCTTCTTGCTTGGATTCTGAAACCAACTGACAGTCTTCTTGCTTATGAACATGCAAATTTTCAAGATATGCTTGCACATGAACCTCTTTCTAGCCCTGATGTGTCTTAAAGATGAATATTTCCTCTCTCTCAGGAGAAGGACCAGCTCTGGATGTTAAGCCATGACATAGTACACCATGGAAACAGTCTCTGTGGGTTTGATATCCATAGGCATACTATGATAAACACTGTAAAACCTCCTGTTGAAGACAACCATGGCTTCCTCTTCCCCTCTCCCGAAGGCATTAAACTCAAACCAGTATTGATCAAGGGACTTGTTCTCACCCCAAGACTTTAAAAATGCATGGCATAGCTCGGTTCAAGAGCCAATAGAACCGGCTTCTAGACATCTAAACCACACAACAACATATCCAGACAGGGATTGTGATAACAACCTCATGATAACATCGTCATGATCAATCTCAAACTGGTCAACAAAGTTCTCAAAGGCCCCCAAGTGCCTCTCGACTGTAACATGGTCTTCTCCAGAAAACCGAGGAATATACTCAAAGGAATCAAGAGGACAAGGATGAAGGTCATGTGGTAGCCTTAAATGTTTAAACACATTATTTTTTATTTTAATTTGAAAAGAGGTGGGCTGATCATGAGGATTAACGAGTTGATGGCAAGGCTCAATAGGAATAATGAAGGGTAACGAGATTTGAGAAGTCTATGAATTATTTTCAACCTTCTCAGGGCTACAAGGGTGATCAATTTCAAGATGAGATGCAATATAGATCTCACTTTTATGAACAGGCAGAGGTGAAGACATGAGATCTGTATCTACAACACAAGAAGAGGGCATGTTTTCTTCTTCCAAGGATGGATAAATAAAGGAAGGCCTATTATCATCTGAATAGACAAAGCAAAGGATAATCCTCTTTATATGTGAAGAGAAAGAGAGAAATGAGCTGATAAAGAAAGACAAGATTTCATGAAGAAAGCTCATAAACTGATACCTGGTCTTCCCCTTCGGTATGGTCATTTTTATGTCAACATGATCCTCCCCAGTGGAGTCATCGATTGTGGAGTCACCAGGTGCAAGTTGCAATCTTCAATGGTTCTGATGTTTGATGCACCTTCAGGATCAAAAGCTCGTTGTCGTTCTATTCTAGGGAAAAGTCTTCAATTTGTTCCCTGACAACAATGCCAGAAATGTTAGCACTAGAAGTCACCCTCTGATTGTAGAGAGGGTAAGCCCAATACCCATCAGATTTTTATGTCACGGGTTGGTTTTAAAAATGTCAAATGGGTGCAGACTCAAGATGATATTGTTTTAACTCATAAAATTGGATTGGTATGCACATGTAGGTGAGGTCTTGATTAGCTTTAGTTAGTAAGTTGGAGTGAGGGTGAATAGAGAGAAGACTTTGGTTAGGAGAGTGTAGAGGTCTGTCATAGACATCAGGTCTTCCAGCAGCCTAAGGAGGAAATGCTTCAAACACAAGATTCTCTTGGATTCAAAACTTCAGGAAACTGAAGAATGTAAATAACAACACTGCAATCAAACATACATTACAATACAGTCAAAACAATCCATGTGAATCCTTCAATCATGGACACTTCAGTATCATAGGAAAATATGATGAAAACGAAGTTGAATTTCATTAAACAAGAAGTCTCATATAAAAATACATAATCAGAGAACCAGAAGCTTCATCAAAAGTTTACAATATGGGAGCACTGCTCAACCATCGACCTTAACAAAATACTAAAACTACCTATATATACTCAAAAAAGATGCAACCACCAGGAGCATGATCAAACCTCTGCATTTAAAGCTTTCAATCGGTGCTTGCTCTGTCGGACTGTGTAGGCCTTCTCATGTTAGACGCGAGCTTACCTCAGTTATGTGTTTTGCAGGAAAATCCGTCTAGAAGGAAACTTTGGATTGTCAATTTGCACTCACGGTAGTCTTCAACCTGTTTTCCATTTATGGGGTGAGAGGAGGTCTCAACTACCACCCCTATTTTCAATAACTATCTTCATCAGGATTAAGACAAGGCCTGACACCCATGAATGTTCCAGGCAGTGCCTACGACTTCTTTGAGTCAAATCCAATGCAAATCTTCTTCTGTGACCAATACGAACGCTTTCGTCCTTTGGCGCAACTCCTCTCCATTGCTCCATCTTTCATGCGACCTCGGGCTCATATCCAAAGGCACTTTAGGACTTTGCTTTTTCGAGAAATTTCACATTACTTGACTACATATTCTTGATGCTCGATTGACAAAATCTCTCCTCTCAGATCAACAGTCAGATCTGTTATGCATCCGACGACCATGATTGCTTCCTTGAAAACCCGAGTCACCAATCATGCGCTAGGTGCTTACCTTTCTTCTTGGACCCACCTCCTATGTGACCTCGGGCTGTGACCATGGGCCCAATTCCTGGGCAATTCATGACTTTGTGTTTCGGGTGCTTTGATGCAGACCACTCCCAACTCGCCCGATTTTCAAACTTCCGAACTAGAGACTAGCGAGCGCTAGCTCCCTTCCTATGGACCCCTCTGATGTGACCTACGCTATGACCTGGGGCCCAACTTTTGAGCGTTTCCGGACTTCATGTTTCACAAATTCAGAAGTTATCTTACCTCCTTTCGTCCAATTCCCGATTCTCCGACTTCGCCAGTGTTAGATCAACGGTCCACGGCCTTCAGTGATCCGATGGTCCAGATCTCTTCTTCGAGAATCCTGACTTCACGTTTCGGGACTCGGGGTCATCTTTTCTCGACTTTGATTTCGGGCCTTTTCTCCGGCACTAAAATTCAAGCAACTTTGGGATTCCGAGTGCCCACGAGCCGTTAATATGATCTTCCTAGGAATTTTCGCCGTTGAAGTTGATCTCGCCTGTTAGTTTGAATTTCGAGCCCAAAAAGGACTGCTCTGAATGCTGTGCTTTGAGGCTTCTTGTGTAGGCCACGAAACTTGGACAACCTGTTGCCCTTGAAAACTATATGTGATAACAAAGGTGAAGAGGCCCACACTGTTCCAAATGGCCTCGTTATCCGCACTCATTAGTGCGATGACTTCTGCCTCCATCAGTGCGGGTTATTGTTAAAGGATAATATTCAATGATAATAAAAAACACCAACAAGAAAGGTGCTACATCAAGAAGACAAAGGATGCCTCTAAAGTTTTGTTGGTCAAATGGGAGGAGAACACGACGGTCAAATGGATAAAGGAATTGTGGTAAGATAGGCTCCATATGATGGAAGGTGGTTTGATGAGAAAAGATAAGCTCTGGAAGGAGGGGATGGACAAAGATAATGAATCTTCACGATGGAGATAGAGCAAACATTATATGATGAGTACACATTGTAGAGTATAATACTATGGAATAATGAACCCAGTCCATCTCTCCTCAAAGACCAGGGCTTCCATTGAACTACCAGAGCTTCCAGTTCCAGGGCTTCCATTTTCTTCACTCGTAACAGTTACAAACACTTTTATCCATATTTGTAATTGGCAATACACAACATTAGACTTGCTTTCCTAATCGTAGGGCCACACTAGTAGGTCCTATAACTTTTTAAATCATTTTTTGAAGTTCCATTTAAGATGATTCTCAGGTAGTCAAGTGGTGGGATCCAAGGAATATCCTCCACGGGGATCTCCTCCCCTCCCCATTTGTTGTATTATTTCATCCATGAACCCAAAATGCTTTTCAGTTCTACAATCAATGGTCTTTCCTTTGGGTACTTAAATAAAAAAAATTCAAATAATGTTAATCATAAGGAAAGATTTCTTGTTCATGGCACATTTTTTAAAATACTTCTTGTTCATTGTTAAAGCCATCAATCTTGTGTGATTTCATGTATTTGTTTTTATGGAGACGCAAAACTAGTTTATGTACAAGGGTTTTCTACTTTGATCTTTTGTAGTTAAATAAATGTTGTTTCTCAAAATATCCATGACCATGTATTAAACTAAAGAGAGGGGTGGAAGTAGTATGACACGAAACCCTTGAACCCAAGGCTATGCTATTATAGTGGCATATCCCTATGTTGGGATGTTAGTGCACCTATTTGCTTATTTTCATATTTTTTTTGTGATTTGCATACATATAAAAGCTTTGTCATGTTTACATAGTAGGGGGTAGAAATAAAAAGGGGTATTGAAAATGCCATGAAAAAAATGGATACCTAGGATATTCGATAAAAATAAGGGTATTTAAAATTGTAAATATGTATTGGGAGGGGGTTGAACAAAATGATTTTGAGGGGGATTTTTCAATAGCTAGTGAAATTAGGGGTATTCTTTAATATCCCACGAACAAATGTGTTATGTTACAAGTTCATTGAGTGAATCCCTCGTGTGTGCAAATAACCATGAAAAATCTCGATATGGCTCTGCTAGTAGAGATATATCAATAATAGAAAGATCAGTTGGCATTTTGGCAGATGGCACCATGAAATAAATACACCCCACCACCCTGGGAATCCAGAAAGGCATCAACGTCTGGAAGCTTGAGAAATTGTTGGAAGCGAGTAGTCAGAGCATTATTTTGAAAACCTTTGGAGTTAACAAGATTCGGTTCTTCCCTTCGATAGCTATTCGAATCATTCTAATCTTATAATCAAACATGTGTGCACGTGAAGAAACTAATTTCTCGGAGTCGAAAACATTTGGCATGCAACCTGCATTAATTAGACCTATTGTCCAATTCTTGTTATTAATTTTTTTCTCGGGAGTTAAGCTAAAAAACCATTGATATGCAATTGACCAATGAAATTCCTTTTAGTGGCGCGCAAAATAATTGATAGTATCTCCACAAAAAGGCTCTTTTCTTTTTCTAGTTGCCATGTTTCTTATTCCTTTCATTGTTCTTTGATATATATGACAATATTACTTATGAATTACTAAGCTTAAGTTGTTTAAAGGCTAAGTTCATAAATAATATTAATAATACACCCCTTCATCATGTACAATTTCCTTTGGGGCATGCGTGAATCATAAATGGAAGTTATTTTGAAAATCAAATGATCCATGGGAAAATGAGATAATTAATCCATGGATTACCGTATTTTGCATTGTAAATCCGGAATTGCTTAATGAATCATAAATGTGCCTCGAGAAGGGAAAATAATGTGTGATGGCTTAATGAGAATTTTCTAAGTATGGAACATGGTATAGAGAGATATCGATCCTACAAGAGTTTAGTTGTGCGAAAGTATGAAGTGTGCAGGGGTAGATGTGTGTAGAGGGATGGTGTTGGATTTTTTTTTTCTAATTTTCATATATGATAATTATTGCCTTATGATTTAAATGCTACTGTTATCATAGAATAATTACAAACTGAAAATCTCAACAAGACTTAGTGAACTTGATGAGAAGTTATTGTAAGTAAATATTATGTGAGATTATATATTACAATTGAGAGCCCCAATATATATACTTGGCGGAGTTCCCTTTCATTAATGGACATGTCTTTTCCATTATTGTCTTTTCATTAATTAATTTATTATTATTTATTAATTATTGATTATTTATAGATTTATACATTATATTATAAATATATCATTTATATATGATATTTATGTTGATGATTATTTCCTCACATACACGTCTAATTAATATAGATCAGTCCATCCTGGAGCAGGAAATGTGAGAGCACCTCGAGTCTAACCACTCCTCGTTAGGAGAAAGACTATGCCTGGGCCATTCACCACTAGAAAATCTCTGTGAGTGAATGAGTCATTTCCCTTGGTCAAATCAAGATGACCGATTTGGGAGAGTGTCTACCCTATGTTGCTAACTAGAGAACCATCAACACTCCCTCTCAGCAAGGGAGACATTCTGCATCACACCAAGCTTGTCTCTAAAGTATACAAACTTTGTCTTAGACAGAGGCTTGGTGAGAATGTATACAATTTACTCATCTGTGGATATGTATTCGAGCTTTAGTGCTCCCTTATGTACCATGTCTCAGATGAAGTGATATTTGATCTCAACGTGCTTCGACTTGTCATGAAATATTGGATTTTATGAAAGCTTGAAACAAATTTGATTATCACAGTGTATTAAGGTCGTCTCCAGCTCTTGATCAAATAGTCCTGCAAGAAGTTTTCGAAGCCATACTGCTTTGCAACTTGCGACACTGGCTACGATATACTCTACTTCTATTGTACTGAGTGCTACAAAAGTATTCTTCCTGCTAAATCAAGATATCATAGCTGATCCTAAGCTGAAGCAACAACCTCAAGTGCTCTTTCTGTCCATTGAACTCCCTGCCCAGTCAGAATCAATATATCTCTGCAGCCTCACTTCACCACCTAAGTCATATCTCACACCATACTCAACTGTGCCATGTAGGTACCTCAACACATGCTTTGCTGCAACCCAATGGAAGTGCCTCGGTTCAACCATGTACTGGCTCAAGGTGTTCAATGCAAAGAAAATATCCGACCTGGTGTTAACCAGGTACATCAAGGATCCAATCAACTTCCTCTACATAGTGGAATCCACCAAATTAGAATCTGAAGCGAAATCACTCAACTTCTTCAGATTTGTCATCATAGGTGTAGCCATGGACTTGCAATCCATCATACCGAATTTTATCAAGATATCAACTGTGTACTTCCCTTGTTCAAGGAAGATCTTACCTAGTTTCTGCCACACCTCCAATCCCAAGAAACAATGCATCAAGCCAAGATCCTTCATCTCAAACTGAGGGTCCCACTCCCTCTTGCACTGATCGATGAGTCGGTCTGCTCCCGTAAGGAAAATGACATCGACATATAACACCAAGATGAAAGGATCACCATCAACAACCTTGTAGTAAAGGTTGGTATCTGATTCACTCTTGGTTAATCCCAAGCTCATCAAGTATCCATCAATCCTGGAGTACCATGCCATGGGTGCCTGCTTGAGTCCATACAAGGCCTTCTTCAGCCTGCAAACACAAGATTGCCTCCCATGCACCTCAAATACATGAGGTTGTTTTATGTACACTTCCTCCTCAATCAAACCATTGAGGAATGTAGTCTTTACATCCATCTGGTGTAATCTCCAATCCATGATTGTTGCAATGGAAATAATGGTCCTGATGGAAGTGTACCTGGCGATTCGAGCAAACATCTCCTCATAGTCCACTCCCTCTTTCTAGGATAACCCTCTTACCACAAACATTGATTTTTGCTTTTCGATGATGTCATCTGTTGCATGCTTAATCTTATAGATCCACTTGGAAGTCACCATTGAATTCCCCTTAGGTCTCGAAACAATATCCCACACATCATTCTTCATGATAGACTGATATTCCTCCATCATGGAATCTCTCCAAACTTGCTAGCCTACTGCCTCCTCATAACTGGAAGGTTTCGAATCAATGACATGACTCATCAATTCCATATAAATCAATAATTTTTTAGGTCATCTACTTTGCCTAAAAGTACCACGGGGAGCTGCATGCCTCTCTGCATCTTGCAATGTATCACAAAGCTAGACTGGCCTCTTCCTAGTCTCTGGAACAATGTCTCTAGGTAGGTCCACTGGTTCAGTTGGCTTTACTGACTTCTCTTGATAGTCCAAAGGATGATCAACTGGAACAAATGGTCCTAAACCCACATCCTTCTGAGCTTCCTACTCCTCATTACTGATCTCCATGTGACACTCTCTGGACCTCCTGAAGGCTGTGCCTTTGTCAAAGGTGACATCTCGACTGACCTCTATCCGGTGTTGTCTTGGAATGTAGATTTTGTAAGCCTTTGATGTTTTGTTGTACCATCCAACCTGTCTTCTACTCTGAGACTGGACACCATCTTGTAGAGAAACAGAGAGTGACAAAAAGAGTTGGTCGCACTATGTAGGACAATCCTTAAGGCGATCACACCTTGTAATTAGGAAAATCATGACCAAAGGGAATGTGGTTGCTCTGTGTGTATAGGACACTCGTGACCACGATTGTACAATTTCAAAAAAGAAAATATCTGAAGCAGATCTATTAGATCCGGCACTAAAATATTTTAACTAGTTTCAGAAAAGACTTATACTAGCTCTGGCACTGAAAGCTTTTAACTAGCTCTTATACCATGTTGAATTTTTTGATTTTCAAATCTGATAATTATTGTCTTATGATTTAAATGCTACCGATCTCATATAATATTTGCTTACAATAACCTCTCATCAAGTTCGCTAAGTCTTGTTGAGATTTCCAGTGTGTAATTATTCTATGATAACAGTAGCAATTAAATCATAAGGCAATAATTATCAGATCTGAAAATCAGAAAATTCAATAGATGGAGTGTACGGAGATCGGGGATGTGTAGAAGAATGGAGTCTATGGAGGTAGGGACATGCAAATATTTCCACACAACTAGGAGAAGAGTATACATTTTGGGGAACGTGGATTACATTGTGGAGGTGGCAGAAGTGTGGAACAAAAAGGTGTGCGAAGATGGGAATTGGTGTTGGGTTCTCCGCACATGAGAAAAGGAAGTTCAAAAATAATTAAGTGATGAGATTGTGTGGAGCGAATATTATGTGGAGCGCAAAGGGATGGTTTTGAAGTAAATATTACACTTGCAGAAGAAGATAAGTGTATTACTTTGTTAAGTTCTTTACCCGACTCCTGGGATAATCTGGCTGTAGCAATTGGTAGTACTACTCAATCTGTATTGAAGTATAAGGATGGGGTTTCATCCTTGTTATTGGAAGAGATGAGGTGGAAAATCATGGATAGTCATAGCACAAATGATTTATTTGTAAGAGGTCGTCCCAAAGATAGGGATACAAATAAGTCTTCGGGGGGAGAGATCTAAATCTAAAGGTATATCTAAATCCCCAGGAAAATCTTTGAGGCAATGTTGGAAATGTGGTGGGCATTATAAAAAAGATTGCAGGTCTAAGAAAGTTGATAAAGTAAAAGGATTTGATGATTCCTTTTCCATAGAGGTAAAATACCTCCACAGAGGCAAACAACCTCCACAGAAGGAGGTGTTGTTTACCTGACATCTATAGGTACACATGTAGATCATGATGTATGGTTTATCGACTTAGGTGCATTATTTCATATGACTTCTCACATGGAGTGGTTTAGTGAATATGAAAAGTATGATGGTGGTGATGTCTTCCTAGGAGATGTCTCAACAACCAAAATCATGGGACATAGAAGCGTTAAGTTGTTGTTGAAAGATGGAAGGATTAGAACTCTCCTTGGAGTTCTGCACATCCCAGATCTATCCAGGAGCCTAATATCTATAAGTAAGTTGGATAATGCAAGTTTGGATACTTTATTGGGAAAGGGCACTTGCAAGATGGTTAAAGGAGAAATGGTGTTGATAAGGGGATTTCAGTGTGGAAATATGTACACGTTGTTGGGAAGCACTTATACTAGTGGGTGTAACAGTTATGTTTTCCATGAGCAGAGAAATACAGAAGACAAGATCCATATTTTCCCTCGAAATAATGCCATGTTATGGTATCAGAGACTGGGACATATTGTAGAAAAGGGCCTTCGAACACTACATGGTAAAGGTATGGTTGAAGGTATGTCTAATTGCACCCTGGATTTTGAATTTTGTGAACATTGCATATATCGTAAACATAATCGAGTAAGATTCCCATCTAGTGCTACAAGAGAAAAGGGGATCTTAGAGTTGATACATAGTGATGTATTTGGACCTATGCCTATTCCATCACTAGGTAAATATGTGTATTATGTTTCATCCATACATGTTTTCTCAAGGAACAGATGGATTTATTTTCTCAAGAAGAAATATGAGGTATTTGATAAATGTAAAGAGTTTAAGGTTGTGGTAGAAAATCATACATAGAAGAAAATAAATGTGTCGAGGACAGATAATGGTGGATAATTATATGGGAATGAGAGATTTGTAAGAAGTGTAGTATAGCAAGGCAGAAGACTACTCCATAAACAACTCAATAGAATGGGGTTGCAAAAAGGATGAACAAGACGTTTATGGAAAAATTAGGGACCATGCTAGTGGTGTTGGGTTAGGAAAAGAATTATGGGTAGAGGCAGTGGGTATTGCATGTTACTTAATAAATATATCACCCTCGTTAGCGTTGGTGGACAAAAATTTGCATGAGGTATGGAATGGTAAGAAACCCTCTCTTGAACATCTCAAAGTCTTTGGTTGTGATGCTTATGCACATGTTCCAAAGGAAAACGAGAGTAAGATGGATAATAAAGCTGAAAAGTGTATCTTTATTCGTTATAAAGATGATATGAAAGGTTATAAGATTTGGAACCCATAAACTAAGAAGATTGTTTATAGTCAAGATATTGTTTTTAGGGAGGTTAAAGATGTTCCCAAATAGGAATTCCTACCAAGGAAAAAATAACTTGAGAAAATAGAGTTTGAGTTGGATGATGAAAAATCTGAACCAACGAAAGAAGATGAATCAAAAAAACAAGAACCTCATACTCCAGTATTAAGGAGATCAATAAAGGAAAGAAGGAAACTAGAAAGGTATAGTCCACCTGATTTTCATGCTAATTTTGCTTTATCTATTTTTTATGATGATCCTAGAACTATCAGGGAAGCAATGAATTCAGAGGATAGTAAACTATGGAAGAAGGCCATGGTTGAAGAGATGGATGCCTTGGATAAGAATGAGGTATGGGATCTAGTTGAGTTGCCAATTGGAAGAAAGGCCATTGGTAGCAAATGGGTGTTTACGAAGAAGTTGAATGCAGAAGGAAAAGTGGAGAAATGCAAAGCTCAGTTGGTAGCAAAAGTTATTCCCAGGTAGAGGGAATTGACTTTGGTGAAATGTTTTCTCTTGTTGCCAAGTTAACTACTATTAGATTTCTTTTATGTGTTGTTGTTGCTTTTGATTTTGAAATAGAACAAATGGATGTAAAGACAACATTCCTACATGGGTATCTAGAAGAAGAAATCTACATGAAGCAACTAGAAGGCTTTGTGGTGAAGGGAAATAAAGAGCTAGTCTATAAGATAAAGAAGTCACTATATGGTTTGGAACAATCACCTAGGATGTGGTACAAAATTTTTGACACATACAAGCTTGGATTGGGATTTGTGAGAAGCGGGGTTGATCTGTGTATATTCCAATCAGGTTGGTAATCACTTCATTTATGTAGTGTTGTACATTGATGACATACTGTTGGTGGGAAATAACAAGGATGTTATCAAGGAGGTGAACTCACAACTATCCTCCAAATTTGACATGAACGATCTCGATGCTGCTAACTTCATTCCGGGAATGGAGATTAAAAGAGATCGTGCAAACATGAAACTTTGGTTGAATCAGAGAAAATATGTTGAGACAATATCGCAGAGATTTAATATGCAGTAAAGTAAACCGATTAAGATTCTTATTCCTGTAGGTGTAAAATTATCTATAGATCAATTTCCCAAGACACATGAAGAGGAAGAGGAAGAGGAAGAGGACATGTCCCATGTTCCATATGCTAGTGCAGTTGGCAATTTGATGTATGCAATGGTTTGTTCTAGACCAGACATTGCACATGTAGTGGGAGTTTTGAGCATATATATGTCAAAACCAGGGAAGGAGCATTGGACAACAATAAAGAGGGTTTTCGGGTATTTGTGTGGCACTTCTAGCTATGGATTGTGCTACCAAGGAAGACCAGGATTGGACAAAGTGTTGTACATACATGGGTTTGTTGATGTAGACTCGGCTGGAGATATGGATTGTAGAAGATCTACAAGTGGGTATGTGTTTAACCTATTTGGATGAGCAAAAGACAGGTTGTAGTGCCACTCTCAACTATAGAAGTTGAATACATGACAAAGACTCATGCATGCAAGGAAGAAGTATGGTAACATAGATTGTGTTCATGTATTGGGTTGGTAGAACAAGCAGTAAGGCTAGATTGTGATAGTCAGGGTGTTATGTTCTTGGAAAATAACCCAACTTATCATTCAATGACAAAGCATATTTATGTTCAGTGTCACTTTGTGAGAGACATGGTTGAAGACAAGAAGGTGTTGTTGGAGAAGGTAGACACTTTGAAGAATGTTGTTGATTCATTGAAAAATTCGGTAAGCTCCGAGAAGTTCTCCTGGTGTAGAGAAAAAATGGGCATTAGTACCCTGGATTGTTCACTATGTAATCATGTGACCCCCTGTATGCAACGAAAACAAAAAGGGGGAGAATGTTGGGTAGGCATTATATTCTTTGCATGTGTGTGTGGTGGTGCGTCAGTTTTGACGATTGTGTCCGACGATACCCCTCTTTGATCTTTGTGTCATGTGCATTGGTCTCTTTCCTAGGGGGGTTCTAGCGGGGGGCAAGATTCCCCCCCTTTCTTACGCGGAGCGTTATCGCCTCAAGTCGACGGGGTTTGAGGCAGCGCCCCAAAAACTGTTTTTGGGTGGTTTTTGCTATTTTAGTGATTTTTAAATTAATCCCGGATTAATGGGTTATGGTTTTGGTAGCTACGAAATACCTAAAATATTGTGTATATATTGTATTGCGAATGGTGAAATTAATATAATAAAGGGTTGAGAGGTGTGACACCAAGGAAGGCCAGTTTTCTCTCGTTTAAGGGTTTCCGACGTAAATCTTTGTGTACTATATGTGTGAGCGATTAATTAATTATTGTTTTGCTTAGAATCTGTATGCATTGCTTTACTTCATAGACTTAAAAATTACAAACACATCATGGAAACATGAAATCGTAGGTAATGCGGTGGGCCATGAATTGGAAATGAAAATTGCGGAATGGATTCTATACATGGTTGATCTTGGAATACAAGTGTTAACACATAAGATTGAAC